>JAAGWP010000170.1:0-72914 GCA_013266165.1 Fusarium graminum
GGGGTGATGAGGAGGGCCATGGTGAGGAGGATGAGGACCAGGATGTGTTCCATTTCCGTGGTGAGGACCATGAGGAGGACCATGATGAGGAGGTGGAGGAGGTCCGAATATGGTGTCATAGAATCTGTGAGCAGAGTGCCGTACTCCATCTGTCACAGTGTGCAAGACACACTGAACACCATCGCACTGCTTGATCTTCTTCAGGGTCGAAGGAGGGGGAGGGGGATATATTTTGCCAAGTTTCTTGGCCACAGAAGCCTCCCTCTCTTCGACGAGCTTTTCAAGTTGGGAAATCTGTTGATGAAGATCATTCAGCTCCATCAGCTCAACCTGAAGCTCCTCTTCAGGATCCTGGAACTCGCGATCGGGATACTCCCAGCTTGACGGAGGCGAGTTGCCAGAGGGCTTGTCGCCAGATGAGACATCCTTGTCTTTGCTGCTGAAGGGCATGGATAGACTCCACACGTAGGCAGCATTTCCAACATCAGAAATTCGGACAGGGGCGGTTTGCTTGAAAGTCATCCAGAAGGAAGACTCCTCGGTGAGGGCCATGTCGTCGAGGGCCTTGACGTTGAAACGCATTGACTGACCGAAGGGGAATTCCTTGGGGCCGATGCACTCGAAGTTCCAGTCGGCGGAAATGAGAGTCTCGTTGTTGATGAGGAAAGATCCAACGCCGCGACCCTTAGCATCCTGCTTCAGAGGTTCGCCGTTGAGCTTGATGCTGGCAGGGCCACAAGCTTCTCCTGATTCCTCCACATCAAATCGCAGTGTCTGTGGTTCGTGTTAGCTTAAAAATAGCATGCTGCTGAGACTGAGCACACGCACCAAAGGGTACGACTCGGAGCCGCCTAGAGGGACCTTGACTGAGACAAATGCCGAAGGTGTCACATCAAGAGCAGAAGGTAGAAACCCCATATGAGGTGGTGGAGGCGGCGGCGGAGGAGGAGGGTGAGGTCCATGAGCCAGCGCCAGTGCCGGTGCCAGCACCACGGCGGCAGCCTGAGCGAGGCCGCGCATCGTGAAATAGAGATGTCGAGAGTATGCGGTGTTGTTGTATTATATTCTGTAGTTTCGGTGACCCCTCATATACGACAGACCAGGTATATTCGCAGGCAACCGAACTATAAAGAAGCTTAAAGCAGAAAGAATACGAAAAGGGAACAGGTTGGTAGATGTTTAATTTAGAAAGCTGAGAGGTAACTGATGATATGCGAAAAGTCCCACGCGACTAGACGGAAATGACGGTAATGACGGAAATGACGGAAAGTGGGAGCCTGGCCACGCGGTTGTCTCCTCCAAGTCCCCTGTGAACAGCCCTGTAGCTTACAGTAGCTTGCGCACTGAAACCCTTCTGCAGCCCTGTTGAGTCTAGCCTGCCTGACAGGTGACGACCCTTATCTCGAAAGGGACCAGGCTACGCAAGCAATCAACCCACCCAAAATTGAAACAGCCAATCACCTCTTGCGAGGTGACGAGTACAGTTCTCAGCCCCCCAGCCGAGTCGTTGGTGGAGCTTGACGGCATCGGCAATCTTTGCCTTTGTCGTCTTGGCAGTATCTCGTACGGGAATACCTTCAATATGCTTCTGACGTCTTTTTCACCGTGTCTACACCTTCTTATGTTCCTCCTCGATCAACACAGCTAACCGGATCAGTCATAAATTAACAGTGTCCATTGCGAATTTCAAACAAGGCCGGGAATAAGAGCTCAGAACAACTTTGATTGCATTCCCTGCATTGTACATACGCTAATTTCTACCCGTCCCCCGCTCAAGAGCTGTCTATATTCGCAGCAGTTTCATCATACAATATGAACATCTATATCAGGCAGTATATACGTATATACCATGTCAAACTTTGTGAAGTTTGGTCAAAATCCGACCGCTAATAGAAACCACTTCTTTCCATCCGCCTCATTCAGTCATTAATAAGAACTCTTTCATCAGAATTCGCCTTTTTCAAGTTAGGAAGTCACTTAAAACTTGTACTCGCGTCCTCGCTACTTCGGAGTCTTCGCCCATAACCTGCATGATCTGTATCATACGCGCTGATCACAAGTTAGTAGGTTGCCGGGAGACATTCAAAATGTGCACTCACTGATGTCAGCTTTCGCTCTGACAAGTAAAGGATCTCTTGCCATCATATCTGCACCGCCTGGCTCCCGTGCAGCCTCCTTTAGGACGTTGCCAATACACAACGCTTCCAGGAAGGCCCTGTGGTTGGAAACCCACCAGACGCGCGCCTCTATTTCAAGCAAAGTAAAGAGAAGGAAGAAGGCGGTAATAGCATCGTGCGCCGCCTCCAGTGTCCCGCGAACATTGACAGGAACATCTGGGCTCTCAGAAGCGTGAACCAGCATCAAGTTGTGGAAGTAATTGCTTGTCAAGAACAGAGTCTGGCGAACCACCCTTTTGTTCGTTTTTGCAAGTGCTGTGATGCTCTCAGGATCCCAGGATCGGAACACATCCGGAAATGACCGGTAAACTGCTCGAAAATCGGCGATCAGTTTCGATTTATGCCTTGCCGTGGTGCAAATGGGTAGATCCAGTGATCTAGGTGAGCAGATTGTTTCCTGGACCAAGTTGGCCAAGGTCCAAGAGCCCCGGATATATGCTGTATCTGTGGGGTCGCTATTTGCAATAGATGAACCATCGTCTAGCAAATCTTCGACAGAAACATCTGTATGTGTCGCGGAGGGGGGCAAGGAGAGAAGGACCGTTAAGAAAGTGTCTTGGAGTAATACTGCTTGCCAGACCTTTCTACGCTGCTGCTTCTCGAACAATGTGGCATTTGGTGTTACTTTTTAGAATCAGTATTGGGTTGGTCGGAGACAGAGAGATACAACTTACCAATATTTGGATCCCTATGTAGTCCCATAGCATAAGCCTGTCGGATTAGTATGCCCGCGAACGCCCATCCATCTGAAGCATGGTTGTCATTGATGAGGAAGTACACCAATAAAACCATGGCCTGTATAGAACGTAGCGAGGCACTGCTAAGATATGAAGCAATGCGAAGGGCCTGGTTGCTAGCCGAGGCATAGAACTCTGCTGTTTGCTTTCGCTCTTGAGATGATGTTGTCGACGTCACAAATTGGGTGCCCAGACCCAGCATGACAAATATCAATGCAATAAACGAAGGATCGGTATCGTTCTTTTCTTGCTGATTCATCTGCCAAAAGTGCTCATAATCTGCGTAGAATGTCTGGCGATGTATCATGGGATACACAGGGTCAACGCACTCAAAGTAACGGCTGAGCAGTATGTCGGCTTGTATCTTGTCAGGGAGTACCGAAATTACTTCTGGCAGGCCCCCCTCGCAAGTCCAGTAGTTGGCGAAAGGGTGTTCCGATCCAATACCAAAGACATTGCTAGCTGAGGGTAGGGAATAGGGGACGTTGGATAGGAGGCCAATGGACAATGCAACAGCACCTCGGGATGTCGCTCTGGGGTCGCTTGACATGCCTCTATCTGCGATGTTTGGGATAGGAGACTTTCCACTTGTACTGGACTTCTTCTTGGGAGGCTTGGTCATTCGGCGGCCATTAGCAGCGGATCTGGTGGTCTCTCTGTTTGATTGTTAACATAAAATAGGCGGAAATCAGTTGGGAGGCTACATACTCAAGAAGGTTGGCAACGTGGGCATATCTGCATTCCGTTTGTCGTTTTATGCCTGGTTGAGGTCAGTACAGTACATAGAGCAAAGCTGCGGAAGTACTTACAGGCAAGGCAGTGAGGTCGACCTCTGTCACACTATTCATGGGGTATCAGTAAGCCATGCTCTTGGTAGTGTCTAATTCCTTATAAGAAATAGAAAGCAAATACAGTTTGATGTTATAAGACAGGGCAGTACGATCGAATTTTCAAGGGAATCTGAACGTCGAGAGAAAGTGGATTGATCTCAATACAACAATGTGAGTGAGGCGGCGTAGAACAAGGCAATACAGACAGCATGATCTGAGTTTCGACAGCATAAATATAACGCACCTTGGTTTTGCGTTCCACACATTCGTGGCATGATAGAGTTGGCTTGTTGCGCTTTTGCTTCTTCTTTGGAGGTTCTTCTCCATCCAGCGGCGTGGTTGCATCCGGGTCCTCTGCATCTGCATAGTCGCCAGTATGATGCCTGGAGGTCGTTGAGGCCGAAGCAGAAGGCAGTTGATGAGAGATGGAAGCCGGAGAGGTTGAAGCTGAGCCTGGTGTCAGGGCCGAAGAGGGAGGGTGAGTACCCGGGAGAGGGAGAGTCGGGTGAGAAGCACCTGGACCAGGACTATACGCAGAATGTTGCGGCGGAAGATGAGAAGGCGACGGATTTGAGAGTGGTGGTGGTGGTGGTGGTGGTTGGTGATGGTGACGCGGAAGCGCCCGTTGTGGTAGATCCATGGATGGCAATGCGATACTCATCAAGTTGATCAATCTAGTGGATAGCCTTTTTGACGGTAATACGGGTACGTCTATTGGACGCTATGAATCAAGAGCTGGATCTGTTGAAACCGGGGTCGAAATCTAGGATTTATCTGGACCAGAAAGAAGTCGAGGCGAATGAAGATCTCAAGCTGAGCTGGGAGCGGGAGCTTAGAGCTCTGGATAGCTCTGGAAATAAGGTTTGGGGGTGAAGGGCGCGCCGGAAATAAAGATTGTTGATGCGACTTGCTGATTAGACAGAGACGGGAATGACTTTAACTATTCAATATCTTCGGGATTCGGCTGATGTTGGCAGTGGGCACTGGAAATAACGGCCGGATATTGGCATGGGCGGCAGAATCAGCGGCAGCGGCAGCGGTTGTAGCTGGGGTACGGCGAATGGCGGAGAGTTTGTTAGGGCAGATTTAGAGGCAGTAGAAGTGACGTGGTGATAAATAATGATGGTTGACAGCGACCACGATAGTGATATGTGACAGCTGCAGAAAGAGCTGACCAGAACAAGACACCAGAGTGTGAGGGAGCCCTTGCAGGATTCACCAACAAATCAAGGGAATAAGCAAGATCGAACTCGACATGAAGAAAAAAACGAGAGACCCCGGAAAAGAAAAGGGAATTGCGAAATGGGACAAAGTGAAGGAAAAAGAGTCAAAATAAGAGATGGGGGTGAAAAAAAGGCGGGGGCGGAGCAAGTAACAGAGTGAAAGGTATGGGTACCTAGGGTACTTTTAGTGAACGATGATAGTGGCATTGGTAGTGGCAGTGGTAGTGGTAGTGTAATGAAGTGTAATGAAGGGTAGACAAGTACTTGGGTGTTGTAGCTTGCAACTGCCTAGCGTACCTCCCTAGACCCCTAACTTACCATGCCTCTAATGGCAGTTGCATGCGTGTTACGGGAAGGTTGCGCCCGCTGGCGCGTGGTTTTTTACTCTTGGTACCTGCCCAAAGCCCAGGGTAATAACAATTTTCGTCCTGCCATCCAATCCCATTCTGTATAATACACCACAGATCGCGGCTATTTCTCTTGCATACGCATGTACCTTCTCGCGTACACCCGTTTGATCGCCGGGGTTATGTACGACTCAGACGATGCCGACTCAGCAAATGTCTTACCGTTGACACAACTCTTCAACCACCAAAGAAACGACACACGATGTCGAGATGGGGCCACCTAATTTTGACTTCATTTCCTCCAGGATCTTGGTCGCTGTGCTAGTATAAAACTGAGACCTCGCTTGGATCGTCATGCAGAGCAGGTATTGGATATGAAAGTTTAGTTAGAATCCTCATCGATCGATACAAATCGCGACCAAATCTGACGGGTGTAGATGAAAGCAAGCTAAAGCCGCAAAAGGCATCAACTGTCGAAACTGTTGGCGCCCAATGCTACCAATGGGAATTTGCCGGCCGATTTTGATGCACTAGCTCACGGCCATGTACCGTCCGAAACGTATCGCCAGACTACATTACTCGATACAAAGGGGTAACATCAGACCAGCTTTCTCTCGAAATCTTCTCAACATTAACCTTGTCTCCCACGCTCGCTTCGAATCAAGGAAACCCGCCGACTCTATCCCACTCTGTTCGAGCGAGGCCTTTCACTTTCAGCCCTCTAGGCTCGGTCAGGTACCCCTTCAAGAGGTACTCCGTGACTATCAAAAGCTAAACGGTGCACGGATCGACTAATCATTCCGTTCCGTCGATGGCCTCGCAAGTGCCGGTTCCGTTGACTAGGCCGTTCCTCGGATGTCCGCGGCCTTGACATATAAGTCCTGCAGATCTACCCATGAACCCCCACCAAAGGTACTCCAATCTTTTTTTACCAACCCTTATTTGAAAGTTCGGTCATGTCATCATTGGATTCTTGGGAAACCCGGGGTGCAAAGACACGCAATTATGGCTGGCCCAGGCCTGGGGGCCTTTTTCACTAACTGCAGAGCAGTGACCATCTCCACCTGGCTAAACGCCTCTCCAACGCTGTCCAACTCAAGAAAGCAATTCAAAATTTATCACTGTGAGACCGGCAGGCTCAATTCAAAAGTCGTACCAGGGCAGATGATTAAAGTCTGCATAGCGAAGCATTCTGTAATTAGAGACAACCGAAACGGTGACACTAAAGGCATGCCTTGTGAGTTCCACTACTGTACGGTTCCAAATGTTGACTGGGATTCTGGGTACCTGTATGTCTGACAATGATTTCCTGGCTGTTGGGCATTATCGGGAGACGATCTTGGTTCGTTTAAAATTTACAGCTCGGCACACAATACCTGGAATCTCAGACTAAGGCCAGGGAGCTGTGATAAACTTGAGTAGTATGGAACGCGTCGGAAAGTGATCGCCACGGAGAGGAAGGCCAACACGATCCCAACAGCCTGGCACCCTGGTAAAGTCGGGCGCCGGCGGCATCAGGCCAAAGCCAAGTCCTCTGGTCGACCACCTTGGAGGCACTACGTCGCCCCGACAAATCCTAGCTGATCTTCGTGCCTGAGACAAGCATCTCCATCTTCTCCGCTATGATTGACCTACCAAAGCTCCCGGAGGGCTCCTATGGTCTCAAACTCAATATCAATTGCGCCCCTGGAAACGGAATGGAACATGTGAACACTTCCTTGGTCTTTCCCTTCGCATGTGGCTTTTTAACCGCGTTCCATGGAACCATTACCCCAACTCGAAAAGAGCTTGGCTCCAATGATGGATGCTCACTTTTGTCAGACCCCAAAGAATATGACGGCAGTTAGCAGTTGGCGCTACTGTACATCAATGTACGTAGGAGGCAAGCTTCGAGAAAGAACCGAAGAAGGATTTGTCGATCACTTTGTCTTTTTTCGGAGGCCGCCGAAGACCTGATTGGTATTCCTTTCTCAGCAGCAAAGTCGAAACAATAGTGGCCGAAATACGAGCGAGATGAAATGCAAAGGCGCTATTTTGTCGGTCGATCGCCCTCTCAAGTTCGTCTCCCTACATTACAATTGTGACGGCGACAATTTGTAGGGTTGCTAGGCTTGTACTTGCATCCCTGTTTCCGTCGCCAACTTCCATTTGGTATTGCCGCCGGGTGTCGGGGCTGCGTTGCTAGTCTTTTTCAGGTCTTGGACCCCGGACGGTCTAGACCTTCCAGAGAGAACTTCTTTGACCAATCTAAACCGAAGCTCGTGACGTACATATGGCGTTCTGCAATTTTATGTGAAAGCTCATCAGCAGGGTGACAGTGCGCCTTCCAACTATTGGCCTTGCACTTCGCTATAGGAACAATACAATTGACTTCTTCGTTATCGCAGATGAACCATACTCCAGGGGTTTTGTGCCTCATCACAAGATTGCTCAACAAAAATTCATCAAATTTCGAGAATGAATTGGCATGGGAGATGAACCGGGAAGCGTCTGTACTAACTCAAGCTGATAGGCTAATTAGTCACAGTTTTCGATGGGCAGACTTGAAAGAGTCATTAGTGGGTTTGGACTTGATCTGCATGACTGGCGAACTTACCCTATGACTTACATCGTCTGTGTCCTTGGCCAGTAGGTAGCATTGGCATAAATCAAGCTCAACACTACAGAAACCTAGTGGTGATACTACGGCTTTGAACACTGGTATTTATATACGACCCGAGGACGGGGATACTCTGGATATGAAGGTGGATCGACCAACGCGTTGACTCGTAATACTTAAACGTCTCTACTCCGGTGATAATTAGCATCTTGAATTATTCCCAGCGCTTCTATTACCAATGAAATTCTTAAATCAGCCGCGTTAAGTAGCGTAGGGTAACATATACATTCAATTCGCATTGCCTTATCCTAATGCCAACTCATGGGTTGACTGCTGTTGTCATGACTCATAGATGATGCTGAATATCGAAGTGGGGTTCAATGACTTTATCATTCAGCGGCATCATTCACAACCTCACAACTATACCACAATCACAAGCTGCAAAGCCCCATGATAGTTCAACTCATTCACCCATGAGACCCATTTCACGTTCAATTCAGCGAACAACACAGATTCTCAGTCATCTTCAGCACACGATGTCCGCATCTCAGCCAACTCCAGCTGCGCCATGGCGCCCAGCCTTTCTATCCCATGTCGACAAGATGGATTCGCCGACCTTTATGCTAAGCACTCTTCATCATCATGGCTCTTCTCCAGTAACGCCGCGCTCTCGCACTGTCGTATACCGAGGCACCTGGGCTGAAATTCCCGTCAACCCCAAGAACCAGGCGCCATTGAATCCCCCTCTATATGAGAGTGATCTTCTCACCATCACCACCGATGCTCGCATGGAAAAGGTCCCCGAGCTTTCGCCAAAGGGAGAGAACGTTCCCCAGTCCGGCGGCGGCGGTCCCGTCGAGGCTGTCTTTTGGGTCACTGAGACTCAAACCCAGTGGCGCATACGCGGCCGCGCTTATCTCCTTGGCCAAGACATCGATGACCCATCAGCATCACACGTCAAGGAGGAGATAGAGAAGCACATGCGACAAAAGAAAGACGACGGCTCGAGCACCTGGAACTGGGGCAAGGAGATCACAGCGCACTTTGGAAACCTGAGTCCCGGCATGCGAGGATCCTTCCGCAATCCGCCCCCGGGGACGAAACGGGACGAGAAGCCTACTCCTGGCTTCGGGCTGGGGCAAAAGGTAGAGGATCTAGATGACGAGATAGCGAGAAAGAACTTCCGCGTTGTTGTTATTGTGCCAGAGGAGGTGGACCAGGTTGACTTGACTGATCCGGCGGATGGTAAGAGATGGAACTATCGCTTGACTGACGGGTCGTGGGAGAAGAATGAGCTTTGGCCGTAGAATTGGGTTGGCAGATGATGGGTAGAATATATGGAGGTAGTAGTGGCAGGCCAAGCAGGCCTCGGGCGCCATAAAAGTTAACTACTTTACATTAAGTGACAATAGTATTTAGGCAAGTTTAGTCAAAATCATATCAGTACTTTACCTAATGCTTTTCTGGCGCTCAGCGTTGATGGTCGAGTCTTCTAACACCCTCTAGGCTGGTTATATTGGGTGACGAGGAGGGAAGAATGTTATGGTTTCTTACTCTTGGTCAACATGGTTTGATGCTGTGTACCGAATCTTAGTCGCTATAGCGTACCGACGAAGCTGAGTGTGTAAGATAGTTGTATATTAAACAGGAAAAGGACCAGGTTAATGTGATCTGGCTCTTTCGCCAATATCATCACATCTGTGATATGGTCTTGAGCGTCGGGGTGACATACTAATAAGGGAACCAGTTCTCAAGAACAGCCCACATGGGATATATATGCTGTCTTGGATAGATTAATAGCGCTCTTCAAATTTAAGATATAAACCAGTGTCTGTTTGCTGCTCACCTGAGTTACGTGCAGCCCAAGACCTATACTGAGTCTCAAAAGAGTTTTGTGGAAGGTTGAAGTCGCTATGAAGAGACAAGCAAAAGTCAATGCTACCCAGAGGGACAGTAATACGTTGTATTTAGTGACACTCCTTCGCCCCCTGCACAAGTTTTGTAACAACTCGTGATGGCGAGTTGAAGGACTCATACAGTCCTCACAAGAGTAGCCTTCAGTATAGCATCTCCAATGTTCAGACATCATGAAATGCAACCAAGTAGGCTAAAGTAATTTGCATAATTGAATCTCTGAGCAGAGAAGGCGTCAATTGTTTCACTGTAGTTTGCGAACACTCTGCTGGTTTGCACCGAGATCGCATGCCTACCACATCAACGTATAGGCATATGAAATGTAAGGTACTAATTCTACACGCCCTCTCGGATAGTGAGACGCTGTACCAAGTTACCGCTGGTATTCTGGGGATTCTCTCTTGGTCGTAGGCTCACGATATCAAGATTCAGCGTTTCAGATGGAACCCGGACACACTCTACACAGATACTTCTATGTAGATCAGAAGACTGCGTACCAAAGAGCCTATGGCATTACTAGCTTTGGCTTCTCTCAGGGCCATAATGCATTACACGTACATGTCCGTAACACCATGACACTTACACGTTATATCATATCACAGTGCCTCTTTCTTAACATATATCTTGCAACGAGGCTTGAATTCTGATACCAAGACTTATGTAACGTGATCTAAATCCCGTTCTGCTCTGTAAATAGCCAAGTTACTTGTTCAAGGTTATAATTGTAGGTGGTGGTCAAAGAAATGAGTGTAGTCGACATACTTGATTACAGAGACCACAATTACACACATTGGAACAAAAGACGTCACCTAGGTGCTGCTATACACTGTTATTCTGGTATGGTACTTCAGATGAGTAAACATTGGTCAGTCTTGGAACCATCGACAGCCCTACATTGTCTAGTAAATGCGTCTTCGAGACATTATCATGTACGACTGATATACTTTCACTATTTATTCCCTATAGATCTTCCTATCATGAACCAAGTACTTCGTATTTAAGCCCTGTCTTATATACGAGACTTCCAAAGGTCAAAGCACAAGGTTGGCCGTTCCCTTGCTGAACCCCTGGGGCAAATTTTGGCATAAGCTCCCCGGATAACTGATAGCCGGATGGAAACATTACGAAACTTGGCTCGGACGCACCGGTCGTGTGTCAAAGGTCGGTGCGTAGTCTTAATACCCAAGCGAGTACACGTACACAAGTGATCGTCGCTATATCAGAGGAATAATATCCGGACATGTTAGGAATATCATAGTCCACCAGCAGGAAGCCAACACGAGACCCACGGGATCAAAAGATCTGCGATCTGATCAGCGTACTTTATCTAGACTGGGGGCATGTTCGAGATGAACAAGGCTGTACGGAAACACGGAGCAGCATGTTGACTATTCTCGTCCGCTTCTTGAATGGCATGACCTACAGTCGTTCTCAGCAAACGATGCGGTGAAGGAGACCGTTCGTACAGCCGCCAAGTAACACAAATGCACAGGTCGGCATGCCATGCAATGCAGATGCACGGAGTTTGAATCCTGGCCGAGCTGATGTTGATCTTGTTTTTCCTCAGACAAAAAGCCCCCGATTAGACGAAATGAAAGAGGTTGGGGGTGTGCTGAGGGCTAGGGCCAGGGTAAGTAAGTGACAGTTCTAGAAGTATGCACAAGGCAATCTACAACATTTCCGCAGATGGGTGTGTTTTCCACTGGTTGTTTCCGCTGTACGCGGAAGCATGTCTCAGTCTGCTATGATGGCGCATCTTGATATCGGCGATTCACCGGTGATGCAACGGAGATTGCTTCTATGTAGGTATGGACTGCGAGGAATGCTATTGTCTCTTGCATGAGGCAGTCAGAGTGGCTTCTCCATGAGGTGACATGGAGAAGTATTATAACTCATGTATATCTCCAATCTTGGCTGGGTATGTCAAAGTCCGTGTTTCAACCCCTGCTGCTATAGCTCCCGTTGAATTTCGGATGATGTCGAAGCTACGGGGTATTTCATGTCTGTAAATTGTTTCTGTCTGTGTGTTCTAATGGATACCGTTTGCTGTGCGTGCTCTGCCGAGATCACAACCGATATAACAGCTCACAATTGCCAAGACTCTCGTCCCATTCCCTTACTGCATCACAATTGGTAAATCTCATGTCATCGTTCCCGCGGCGATTTCTAGTTCGGACCAGGTTCTGGAGTCGGTCCGCCTCCGTTTTTGATTGATCTTTTCTGTCTTGTTCAGTGCAACCTCCCGAGCTGTAAACAGGGGGCTTTACGGACAGATGCAAGCCAAGCTTTTTTGGAGGAAGCGGCCCGCACTTTGGTGAGGGCGCTTACAGCAACTTGAACACTGGAGATTATGACTATGATGTGCAGCGACACGTGTGTTAATCTAGCTGATGCCGACTACTGCTGTATCGAGAAATGTGGTGATGGGGTTTTGACCGGCACGAGACTCGGTACTCCAGCACGGCTATGCACATAATTCTACATCTGTTAAGCCGAGGTATGGCATGGCATGACTTTTTAAAATGAACAATCACTCAGCTCAGCTCAACTCGGCAGCAAGTGTCAAGCCTGTGAGTCTATCTCCTACTTCTCTGTTGTTCTCTCTTGAACTTGTTGTTCTCTACTGCCCCATTAGAACACCCCGGCCTCGTTCCCATATCGACGGAGAACGGGTCAACAGATCCGGGCAGGATGATACCATTCCTGTATAAGTCTAGTAGCTTACTTACCCTGAGACCCTTGGCCGATGAACTCGGCAAACTTTCTCCTTTAGGCTTCATGTTCCGACGTAAGCAACATGTCCAACTTGATAGGAAGCTGGGGTTGCCAAGGCTCAATTTAGAGCCTCGAGTAACTACCGAGATGCTATTTTGGTCTTGCAGTGTCATTGTAGGATTGATATTGGAGGAGCTACGTTTTGGCTATCATCTAGCAGTGTTACTATACAGTAACACATATAGCATTTTTACTTCCGGCAGGCTGAACAAGACCCTATCACACTCATGGAATTTCCTCCTCTAAATAATCGTTAGCTGTGTGTCGATCATCTTGACTCACTAACCTAGTATTGTCTCGGTGGTTGAGATTATCTAGCTCACGTCGTAACCCTGACCTCTCATCATCCTCTCCTCATGAGGCTCTGGAGCGGCCGCCTTGAGTGTCAACGCTTAGAAAGCCCCGGGCTGCCCATGTCATTCCCAAGCAGGGAAACCCTCCTCTCACTCCTCTGACAGCCAATCTCTGGAGGTATTCAAGCTGCGAGGCAACATCGTGTGTTGCCGCCGGCTATAGCGGGGCTTGCGTCACTGAAGCCATCGTGAATCGGCAGCTAAGATCTTAGTGAGCAAGCCATCTCACCTTGTCATTAATATCGTATGGATCAGTTGATAATACGGGATCGGAACGTTGACTCCGCTGTCACCCATGCTAACCCTCGCATGCCCTACTGAGTCATGTACTAACATATGTTTCATACTCACTCGATTGAGTCAAGCTCGCAAATCGGGATGCTCGTATCGTATCATCAAGGTCCAATGCTAGCCATTCCTCTTCAGACACCCTGCATTTTGTTGATATCGCGTAGTAGTACTCAATCTATGCGGAATTGAGATTCACTAACCAGGACATGATCATGAATTGCCGGCTTAAGAAGTCTTGTATGTGTTGTTCTGAAAGCTTCAACCAATTCACATCGAGGAATAGAGATTCCACCTGACATCCTGCGTGCATTGTCGCTGTTTGTTACAGTTTACTATTGCTAATTGCCAAGTTTCGTGTAAGTTATTTTTGAGTCTCAAATTAACGATGTATGATAAGCTATTCGTTTTCCATCGAGCCGCAAAGAGTTATGTATATCCTTGATGCTTAATATTAATCAATGATCGATATCCCAACAAAGAGGATCTCTAATATAACGGTAACAAGAATCATAGATGCTCAATGTTGCTACTTATTATGAATATTGAATCTCTGGATCTCGCTACCCTAGACCCATGCACGTAAGCAAAGCTATAGATGTTAGGGACATTATATAAGTAGATAGCCCTGATACTTGTCAGGGACTGCAATCTACAGAGGGATCAAGTGCATGCTGTTGGAAATTTGTTGCAATATCTATCTCTTAGTTGGTCAGACCCTGTTTCTTGGAATGAGGGACGCATTGGGCATTATGCGATGGTTTATGAATAGTCTCAGACAAGAGCTGATCCTCTCCTTTCCAGTCATGCCATGGCTAATTACTACATAGTAAATTGCAAGGCGATCATGTCAAACTCAAACATCCCCAGCCATGGACTGGTCTAGAAGCTCGAGATCTGCACAAACTGATAGCCTCATAGATAAAAACGTAGATCATGTTGATCTGGTTGCGCTGTTTACGTGAAACTGAACCTTCCATTACTCCATCACACATTTTGCGCATACCGTTACATGCTCATACAGGTCAATTGCTGATTAAAAAAACACAGTTGCATTCTATAACAGGACAGGCTCAAGATAACATCGGCTGCTATTCCATCAATACGATTGTTATTATAAGCAAGGGCCTGTTGAGCTGAGGACTAGCAATTAGCAACTCGCTAGACCCTTCAAGCTCGGCAACTAGCAGGGACACTTCTCCACAAGCTAGACAAGCAAACAAACACAACGCCAAATCATCGCCAAATGTATACTAAATACAGAGCAGGTTGGACTTGGCTCGTCGGTAGTTGTCGGCACTAGTTGGGAACATGAAAGGTGGCATGGTTCGGAGTCAAGGAACAAGCGGATGTATCATGTCATCGTGACAATTGTAAACGTGCAATGCGCGTGTGCCTTGGCATCCAGGAAACACGCCATTGAACGATAATTTCTTGGCCGTCGAACTGTCACCGGAATTTAGAACCAACAGCTAAGAACCGCTAACGACCAACAAGCCCAAAGAGCTCTTTGATGGTGGCCCGGGCTAATCGGACCTGCTCCGAAGAGGGTGGTCAGTCAGATATTAAAGGTAAACAGAGGGAGGGTTCTTGTGGTTCAAATCATTGGAATGTATATGCTGAGCTTACAATATCCATCATGGCCAAATTAGACAGATGAGCGTTGATGGCCTCTGAACTATTCCTCAATTACTGGGCTATTCAGATGCGACAATTGTAAGACGGAAACGGCCTAGCCAGGTCGATTTGATGTCTCATACAGATAACACGCTGGATCTACGATGCATGTCTCTGGCTCTCACCAATCGTCTCAGAAGCGGAACGAATGCCTGTCTCAGTCTGCCTCCCATCTGAATATGGCAGTCTGCAGCAGATCGCGTAATGTGTCGTCACCGAGCACAAGCTTCAGCTGTCTCAAAGCCCCCTTTTGACCGTTTCGGCCGTTTTCTGTGCATATTTTGTTGATGCGGAGCGAGCCGGCCATGGCATCCGTGAGACAAGAAAGGCCAACACCAGAGACAAGTCAAAGCCAAAGCCAAAGCCAAAGCACACAGCGCTATTCGTCGATCTTTATCAACCTAAAACCCCTGACGCTTTTTAGTTGCGGTTAAGTTATTGAGATTTCAAGGTTGACAAGTTGTGACTGGAATGTACTTGTACTTTGATATAAATCCCAAAGTATACTTCGTAACGTCAATGTACCGTGGATCACCTTCACTTGATTTGATATCTGCGTGTAGACGAATGTGGATTGGCTGACCAACTTTTGAGTGCGACGTTGGAACTGCAAGAGACTGTTGATTTGTGACGTGCACACCGCTGAGATGTTGATTCGAGCTCCCTCAATCTCTTTTTCTCTGTCTCTTTCGCTCGGTGCCGAGCATCTCACCAAGTTCTAGACCTTTTTGATACCTCCACCATCAGGTCAATCCCTGCTCTGCCCTGCTCATCAGCAACCGACACATGTAACGCTGCTGGCTCGCCTGAGAAACTGGGGACTTTAACGACGACCATGAGACATTTTGAGCCCCATGCAGACACGGCACTTGTTGGTAATAAGGGAAGAAGAGTAATGAGGATGCAGGCATAAGAGGTCTCTTTGACCAACAGACTCAAGTCAGGTGATGAATGGCTGACGCCTGCAACCTTGCTCGTTGTGTTGGTTCAAAGTTACCTTGTCAAGGAACATGGATGCCATGGGCATCATGATCATTGATGCAACGCGTGGGTTTCGCTCCGTAAGTGCCGAGCAACATGACATCGATTACCCTGGATCCATGACAATGTATCGAGACGGGAGGCGTATTCACTGCATGTTCATGTTTGGACCGGGCGCAAAAGTGAGCTTAGTTGACCGTTGAACTAGCACATGGCGGAAGCGAAGCGAAGCGAAACGAGAAAGTCGGGGCCAAACAAGCGGAGAAAATGCAGACGTTTCAACTAATAATCAATCTCTGTATTCCAGCAGCAAGAGAATACCTAGGCCACTCTACTAACAAGGGAACAGAGAACCGAAATTCTTCGGGAAACGACAAGAAAGGGTTGAAATGCCGTAGCTTAGCCTCCGCTGTAGAGAAAAACATCGGTCGACAGAGCTATATAGGGAACAATCAACAGTCGATCAAATCGTCAGAACATTGTCGCTTAGTAGTTTATGTTACGGATTGTCTGATGCGACATTGATATGCACCCTTTGCAGTACCGTGATGTAAGATGATCCTCTTGGCTAAACGTGTTGTCCTTTGACCGTTGAACACGCGGCAGAGAGACACAGCCTTTCTCCCCCCCCTCTGCTCCGAGGTTGAGGAGTGGTAGGTTTCTGATCTGGTGTTACACTCGAAATTAAACAAGAACCAACAGCCCAACCGATGGGTGTGAGCTACGGCCTTTAGAATATTCCCCGATCACCAGGAAGATGACCGCCAAATGTTGAGACGGTGACATGTCGCCGATCATTAAATTCAAAGTACCACTAGCAAACGGGACAACGGGCATGCCCCTAGTGAAGAGTAACCAGAACAGGTCAAAGATGCGGTTTGAGCGTTTAATGTCCCCCATTTACAACAAGCAGAGCAGAGCACAATGACAACTCCATGATGAACAAGGCTCATGAGTTCTTCCCGATGCGTATGTCGTGGCACAGCCAAATGAAGAAATTGCAGCGAATCGGTAGCCATGCGAATTCTACGCTTTGTATCTGTATCTCTCGATATTCTTCAATCCTCTACCTTCCTTCCTAGGTAGGTCGTTTCAGTAAAAAGATCGTCCGTGTGAGGATATGACAAGGGTACATGAACCAGATGGAGGCCATTGCCCGTTATCTATAACGGCAATCTGTATTGCCTGGTTCTTAATTGGACGCCCTGTCTGATATGGTAGTTTTGGAACTCATGGAATGGTCGATTCTGCTTCTTTGTCATTTCTAGATGATGGAAAATTACTTATCCCTGCGGTATAAGTCGGGGCTTCACTGAATATTGCCGGCATCAGAATGCCATTCGGACCGGGGTGTTACAGTGTTCCTAATCAAGACGATTGTGATCAAAAGCTGGACAAAGTCACTTGTGGTTGTTATATCCCATTCGTCCCTCAGAAACCTTCGTTCGTAGTCAGGTGCCAGTCTTGTTGCGTGCAACCTGGAGGCTCAATGTGAAAAGCAGTCGGAATAAATAGACTAAACAGTGCAGAGAAGGCAAAATACGTGATGGTGTGGCGCAAGGATTGAAGCTTGTCAAGGGTCCATCTAATGGCTGAGCGATGGTTGGACAAAAGCAAATATACCCATATGTTACATACTACATCGAAGAACCATTCATCATATCATTGAGAGCAAACCGTATTATCAGCTTCGGGCTCGGTCGGGATGTTTTTCTCGCCGATTACAAATAGAAAGACACATACACCATCAGCTCTTTGTCTTGAGGTAATTCGCTTCGTCTTTTGAGGCAAGAGATTATCCGTACACGTTCTACGGGCGCAAGAATATCCCAATTTAGGCTTCGAGGGCGACATTCAACCTAGGTAGTACTTCGTCGTCTTTCCGTCTTGTTTACCCGTCACCGACGGTCCGGCACGAGGGCATGTCTTGCGGATATTGTGGCAGGTGAAAAAAAGAAGAAAAAGCAAAGGCCATGAGGATGAGTCGCGGGCCGGTGTGGGACAAGTGATGCGGTCCACGGCTATTTTCCGTTTCGTAAGAAATTCGTCATATCATGGAAGTTGAGTTCTGGATACTTTGAGATATGTTTGTTGGGCTTGATATGTAATAGTATGCATATGTTAAAAGAGGGTATCATGGCCGACCTTTTGATCATACTCCACTGATGCATTCCGCGTTTACGATTGCGGAGTAAGTCAGAATGAATTGTGTTAGCACTCGATCAACTGTATCCTGATTGAGGCGAATCTTGTCGAGAGCTCCGGGCCATTTGCTTGGATGTTCGAAGGACAAACTCAACGAGCGAAGCCACAATCAATTTGAGGCGCATTTTAGCCCAATTCTCGCTCCTACGTCAGTCTCATTTCTCTCCTCATTTACGCTTTTCCCTTACACGCCATCCCGCTCATCCCATCCCATCCCATCCCTTCCCTTCCTGCACTATCCCGCAAGTGAGCGTCCCGTGGCATATCTCGTACGTGCGTGCGTCCGATCACATCGCAAGGGTCCATGTACTGTACTATAAAGTGGTTTTGGTGATGGTTTGTTTTAGTCTAGGTGACAGGGCCTCGTCTCTTACTTTAGAGTTTCATTCGTGTCCGAGGCCCGTCTCTATGACATTGGAAATATGACGAATTGAGTAACCCAGCACGTAACGTTAGTAGAGTGTGTTCGTGAGTGTCAAGGATGACACCTCGTGATTACCTGCATCGTCTTGTCCGAGGCACTGTTGAGATGCCTACTGTGCCACCGCGGGGGCATATCCTGCCGCCCTGCCGCCCTGCCGCCGTCTGTTGTTCTGTCGCATCGATCCTCAAGACCCTATGCCCCCAGGTTTCTAGGTATTGATATGAGCGAGTGGCATGTGGCATGTGGTAGTGGTACATGCAGTTGCATGCAATATGCAGTGTGCCAGTCAGTTCAGTTCAGTTCCTCCAAACCGTTGTCTAATGTATGTGCTGTACACGCCTCGAATACGCCCCCCTCGGATGAAGACCAAGAGGAATTGATTGAGAAACACCCTGTTTCTGAAATGAAAAGAGGGAACGGGGGTAAAACAACCCGAGCAAGCCTCTCTTCTCTTGTTCCACTGGTTGATTAATTCATCAGAGTGAGGACCTTGACCTTGAACCATGCCAAGCGATATGCATTGCAATAAAATCTCTCGCCATCCCCATCCCGCCTTTTCGCTCGCATAACATCCATGACTGACATGCCATGCCCATGCCCCATGCTCATGCCTGCTTCATACTCATGCTCACGTTCATGCTCATGCTCTATTTGCTGATCTATCCTATCCCAATTCACTCCACATGTTCCTTTTTTCGTTTTCGTTTATTATTGGGTTACGTACGTCTCCTTGATCTAACAAGAATCTTTTGCTGATTTGTTCTTCTTCTTTCCTTCTTACTTTTCTCTCTCTTCAACACCAAAACCCCATCCCCCCCCTCAATCTCAACAACTTCCCCGTAATCAAACCCGACCTCTTTTCGCCCTTTGCCGGTTTAGGGCTTAAGGCGTTCACTTCCCGCGCCCCTAACCACACCGTCGCTAGCGGAACTGTGGCTGTCTCTTGTTCCATCTCTGCCGAGGCCTAGAGGCGGCACAACCAATCGCACTCTGCGGAGCACAGCTTGAGATATTGGAAAACCACTGGAAGATCGAACAAGACTAGTCCCAGACCCTCACCCAGACCTACTAAACCTGGACAGGGCTGCCGCTGTGGGATCGGGTCCATTCTTGCAGAGTTTAGACGTGACATTTTCAACGCTTCAGTCCCGTCTTCCGCGCTCTCTAGCTCCCTTTGATCCCCGCCCACTACCCGGCTTTTTATTCCCAGGACAGCCAGAGCCTCCGACCTTTCCAGTCCCCTGTCAATTCGCGACGAGACAAGAGGAGACGCAAGGGATTGTTCAAGCAACAAGTTTTTGGTTTTTTCATCATCTTCCTTCTTCTTCTCACTTGCTGTCTTCCAGACTTTTCAGAGTTTCAAGGCCCTCCTCTGCCCATCCAACATCACCTGTTGGCTCTGCTCCTTATCACCAACACCAGGTGCCTTTTCATAGTGGACCCATCAAGAATCAGACCAAAACCAAGCCAAGCCAAGCCAACTCGAATCGTCCAGTTTTCGTCACAACCAACCAACTTTGGCTCTTTAATCTTAAGCTACAGCATCCCCTCCTTTGACATTAGGCATTGGCTTTAGGCTTCTCAAACTCCGTCTTTTGGTTCATTTACGAGCTCGTATCAACGAATATACCCTTCCCGCACTTGAAGAGAACCCTAGCATTATCTAACGACGCCTACGATCATCACGATTATCACGATTCAAAAGAGGATTGCCACGAGTCTCTTCCAGGAACCAATATTCTACCCGCATATTCATTGGAAAGCTTCGCTTGTGTGTTAATCACCACTGCCTCAATTCCCACGCATTGGGCTTTCGATCCAACCGACACACGAGACGCCGTCGATCAGCCTCCGATTTGCCACAAAGCTTAGACGCAATTACCACTGCGCCCAATCTGCCCGCCGTAATATTGCATAAACGCAGCCCGATTTCAACCCAATTCATCACTAAACCTCCTGTCCGACAGTTCGGGAGTCGGGTGAACATCACCTGGCCCTTTATCACAGCCAAGACGGCTCCGCCGCGAGAGATAGATTCCCGCGACATGGCTATGGATGCGCTCAAGAATCTGGCCAACAACGTCCCAGACTGGTTGCAGCGCCTCGACGACCTCAGCGGCCAGATCGACCGTCGCCAGGCCGAGCTGGCCGCTGTTGCCGCCGCAGAAGGCAAGAGCCCAGAGACAAAATCACTACGCAACAAAGGCTCAACCGAGTCATTGAAGCCCAATGACGATCCTCCAATGGCCTATGCCGAGGATCCGGCCAGCGAGGACATGCCCGCAAATAACACCGCCGAAAACGCTGCAAAGACACCAGTAAAGACAACCGAAATACCAAAGGCATACACACCAAGCCCTAGGTCTATTCGTCAACAACAAGAAGTTATCAAGGCAGCGCAAGCTAGAGCTCGAGCCCAGGTTAGGAAGAAGCCCAAGTCGCCATCCATGATGTCCAACGAGGATACACCCGCGGCCTACCGAACGCGGAGCATGATTATTGTCTACTACGATAGCTATGTCCAGGGTTTCTTTGACGAGCTTGTTCGTTTCATCTCGTCCAGTCGGAATCTTATGCGCAAGGCCAAGATGGCCGCGCGGGTTGCCCAGATTAAGAAGCTTGCTGAGCAAGAAGTGTCAGAGGATGGTAACGACGACGACGCACTTCCTTCACTACGATATATGAGCAGCAGAAGATTCGGCCCCATGTCAATATCCCGATCCGGCGCCAGCGACCAACCGCCTGACGTATATGATAATTTAGACAAGGGCCTTGAGTTTGTGCAAAGTATGTGCGAGCACGGTGCCCACCAGTTCCTTCGAGATGGAGACTGTAACGACGAGATCAGCAAGGTACAGAAGAGACTTGGTGAGGTCCTCGAGACGGCCAAGACTGAGATGGAGCGTATCCAACGCGAAGAGCCCGAGCTGGCCAAGGAAACAGGCGATATGGGCAAGGTCCGAACGCGACGACCCATTAGCATGCGCCGTGATATTTCCGTCGGCCTTAAAGAGGGTAGCCCAACACCGTCAAAGGAAATGGAGCCTGCCAAGCTAGAAGCCGCCGAGCCTGTTGCCCCTATGGATCCTATGGCACCCATGGCTGTGGATCCGAATATCATGGAGGCCGATGAGGGCATCGATGTTGAGATGGAGCTTCCTAAACTACAATATCGATCAACACGGGCGATGCGGAGCCGCGGACTATAGAGTGGGCGCGAGCTGTGTGCCTGGCCCATCATTCTCGAAACGCCATGAGAACAAAATAGCGTTGCATACCTTTTAATCCATACCATGATTGGCGCAACGGACCGGGAACAAAAAGAACTTTTGGAGGTAAAATCTAGCAGGAATTTCATGGTTTGTCTCTACAATGGGAAAAACAAAGAGGGCCATCTCACATCTTTCATTTTTTATATATATCACCATCTTGAAGCGTGAGCATGCGGAATGGCTTTGTCTCTTTTATATCATGGCTCACCTGAGAGCTCTGTCCTTTTCTTTTGACGAACAAAAAACAGAAAGACCATTCATAGCGTCGGGGTTGTTGCATGCATTGCTCTATCGAAACAGCACGGGTCTTAAAAGGGGGGATAACTATTTCTTTTTATTATTATTTACAGTTGGCTGTCTTTGTGTCATAGTTTTTTTTATCTTAGGTTCACAGCTACGAACAATGGGAATGCTTGAAAAGAGATCATGAGTTTTGATCTTGTTTTAACCTTTGGGACTCGCTTGATTTTTTCATGCACATATGTGTTGCCTGGCTGGCTGCCTTGCTGTTATTGAGCTCGCTATTCAGTTGAGCCATACCGTATCAACTCTGTTCTTCTGATTGGTGCTATGGGCCCGGTTAGTCCTATCCTCTTGCCAACGAGTACTCAACCCAGTGTACCATTCGCCTGTGTACCGAACTCCTCACTGCTTTATAATGGAGGGCTTGCAGAGAGTCTAATGTATAGAGAAGATGCGCAGATTTAGCTCCGTGCCTAAGTTTTCCTATTTTCACATACGGCCCGATTCCCATGATATGCCTTCACTGAGGCTGTTCAAACAAACTCTTAATTATCACGGCGGTACTACCTGGCCGAACAGTCGATAAGTATAAAGGTCGGGACTCTACAGCGCGCATACCGAATCCCCCTCAACTCTCACCTCAGCAAAACAAAAGGCAATGAAGTCTGCGAAGCGAGCCAGAAGCGTTGGCTTCAATTACAGACAAGAGCTCATGGACGCCTTGAACGGCGATATGTTTCTGGCTACTCGGTTAGATGCTGCTTCACCGAGAACAGAATCCATGAGCAGCAAGATTGAAAGATGGACAGTGGATACCCAGAGCTCATGCACACTATTCAAACTTCCCCCGGAACTTCGCCTCGACATATATGACCTGGCACTTGCAGAGCATGATACATACCTTGATCGGTATGGAGAGCGCCTACTTCCTGTGTCGACGCAGCCACAATGGTTATTACATGAGCTCCCCGAGGACACCGAAGGACCCTTGCCCGAGCACAGCAGCCTGAAAGAACTCGACAATATCTTCTACATGGTTGATGGACTTGTAGCGAGCACTACACGCGAACATGGCCTCGGGGGGGGAGGAACAAGTTGGCTTAGTCCCTCTGTAACACCTCGTAGGTTCCAACACACCGAGCTCTTGTGCACTTGCCGTCGAATCTTCATCGAAGCTCGCGATACACTGATGAAGAATGCAACGCTTCGCGCATTTGATAACTGTTACGGCGGACGTAACTGGCTTCAGTGGCCGGTGACAGAACTGCGTACTCCTTTGTATTCAGGCCGATATATCCCTGGATTCAAGAACGTGACGCGGTAAACCGCCAACCGGATAACGTCATTGGAGCTCCATATCAGGACAGATTACGCCTACAGGTCATGGTTTCATGCCGTCACTCGCCAAAACGCATGGCGCTGTATCAAGGACCTACATATGACCTTCTCTACAAAGGATTTGACGGCTGACTGGAAGAAGAATGCGAGGTGTCGGCCCCATGTTTTCATCAGAATGCCAAGCTTGAATCGAGTTACATTTCACTTCGAAGGTGTCGCAGAACGCTTCCATGTACTTCGTGAGCTGGCTGAAATGGCGCAATCTCAGTGGAAGTTCCGGCTGAGTGGCAAGATGAAGGGGCATTGTCTTAGGGCGCAGGGGAGTATAAAGGTGCACAGTTGGCGTGGGCTTTGTGACAGTGATGATTCTCATCGGACCGCGTATAAACCGCATGGGACTTGGTCAACGGTGAACGCTCCTGTTGGCACCATTGGAGGTATGTCCCATGCCGAATATATGGATGCCTTCGCCGGGTTTGAGCGTCGACATAGGTCCAAAAGCAGCGACAGTTCTCTCAACCACTCTATGTGGGATCTCGATGACCTTCGACACAACCCTGGAAACACACCCTTCGACGAGCACATGAAGCTTTGTCATCTAGGTCTGGGGCAGGTCATGTACAAATTCTCCGTGACCTTCACAGCTTGGAAGAATCGAGCAGAGGACGAGGGCGATGATTCTAAAATCCCGGGACCAGGCGAAGTGAAAGAAGGTTGGCCCGAGATTCTTCGCGATGTGCTAGTATCATCAGACGGGCCTGATGTGTCGCGTGCCTGGGGTGGTCCTTACTTGGTGAATGAGCAAGGAGGTACAGAGATTGTGAGGTGGATTTCCCGAAGAACTTGGTCCCCATAGTCTAGAGATCGATCTGGTAATTTGTAGCTGTGCCATATGGGCATATGGCACATGCTACCATAATTTCAATACGCTTGTTTACTAGGCTGTCTTATCAACTGTACTTATTATGATGCACCAAGAGCACAATGACATCGTGCAACGGGAATATTCAGGGATGTATCTATATACGGTAAACCACTGATTGAAGAGAAATGACCCAGAATCATGATAACTATCAAATACCTCCTTGATATTTACCCAATCAAACGCCATCAAACTATAACTCTTGATCAAGAGGTGAAGCTGGGTTCCAATCCGTAGCACTTAGACGTGGTTGGCTGAGTGGGCCAGGTTACTCCGACGGTGTGCTCAGGCACCACGTCCGTATGACGTCCCTGTCGGTAGCTCAAGCTTCACTCCCACATCAAACACGGCTTATCATTTCTCGACTCCGACATCGCATAGAATACCTGTGATATCCTGATACTCTCCGAGAACGACGCATTTATAGTCAACTTTACACATTCAAAATGAAGACGGCTTCGTGTGTGGCCGACCGATAGCTTTCACGATTCCGCTGCCGATAGGCCCCCCGCCAAATCATGGGTCAAGGCTTCTCCCTCGCGACGCCCTCTGTTGGCTCCGCGGGCATCGACATCTCGGAACTGAGCGATGTGCACTACGAGAAGAGCATCGGAAATGCGCGGTTTATGAAGACTATCCGTGGACGTCATGAAAACGGACTGGTCCTTGTCAAAGTCCTCGCCAAGCCGTATGCCGATGTCAAGTTGGAGAAATACAAGAAGCAGATCATCGGTAGGCTTCATATATGCTGTCCCTATAGAGGCAAAGCTCTGACCTTGCATAGAACAGCACAAAGCGATCGCAGACGTCCCTAATGCTCTCGGATTCCAGCGCATAATCGAGACCGAATCCAACGGATATCTAGTCCGCCAGTTCCTTTATAGTTCGCTCTACGACCGCCTCAGCACCCGTCCATTCTTGGAAGATATCGAAAAAAAATGGTTGGCCTTCCAGCTACTTTGCGCTTTGCGCGATTCTCATGCGCGAGACGTTTATCATGGCGATATCAAAGCGCAGAATGTCCTCGTGACCTCCTGGAATTGGCTGTATCTGTCTGATTACTCGTCCGCCTATAAACCTGTAATGCTCCCCGACGACAACCCGGCCGACTTTTCCTACTTCTTTGATACATCAGGTCGTCGAACATGTTATATCGCGCCCGAGCGCTTCTATGCTTCTGGAGAGGCACCACCGCAAAAGGCAAAGATGACGTGGGCTATGGACATTTTCAGCGCTGGCTGCGTCATTGCGCAAATGTTCCTCGAGTCAGAGATCTTCAGCCTCGCACAGCTGTATAAGTACAGGCGTGGGGAGTATGACCCTGTTATTACACATTTGAGTGTTATTGCGGACAAGGATGTCGCCGACATGATAGCACACATGATTCAGATCGATCCAGAGAAACGATACTCGGCAGAACAGTACTTGGAGTTCTGGAAAGGCAAGGTTTTCCCGCCATACTTTTACAATTTTCTGCATCAATATATGGGACTTATAACCGATCCCTCGTCGGGAAATAGCCCCATGTCCGGCGCTTCAAAGAACCTGGGAGAGGCGGATGATCGAATCGACCGTGTGTTTTATGACTTCGACAAGATCTCATACTTCCTTGGCTATCAGCCTGAGAAGCGGACGTCGTCAGAGTTGCAACCGTCCTCTAGATTGAGCCTTTCCCATTTCCCTGTTAGGCTCAATATACCAAACCACGATCATACCGTATCATCCGATTTGGAGCCACCTGAGGACGATGGAACGCTCATATTCTTGACGTTGATTGTGTCACAATTAAGAAATACTGCGCGCGCATCCTCAAGGATCCGCGCATGCGACGTACTGCTTGCCTTTTCCGAGAGGTTGACTGACGAAGCCAAACTGGACAGAGTACTACCATATCTGATGACCCTTCTTGTCCCAGATGAGACAGATCTAGTGTTGATTGCTGCTATTCGAACCATCACCCAACTTCTGCAGCTTGTTCAGATGGTGACACCCATCAATTCTAACGTCTTGGTAGAATACGTGTTGCCTCGCATGGAAATAGCGCTGGGCTCTCGATCGAAGCTTCCCAGCCCTTTGGTCCGAGCAACATATGCATCTTGTCTGGGAAGTCTCGCAACTACTGCACAGCGCTTCCTTAACATGGCGTCCAGTCTTCGAGCTGATGGCTCAATACCTATCGCTGACCCGGAAGTTGAACCTGGTGCGGATGCTAAGGCGAACTTTGAGAATGTCTTTGATAATGCCGGTCGACAACTTTTCGAGGTTCTCGAGAGTCATACAAAGCTGTTGGTTGAAGATCCGGATATCGCGGTCCGCCGAGCATTCTTAGCCTCTGTGCCCGAGTTGTGCTTATTCTTTGATGACCACTCAGACGATGTCCTCCTCACTCATCTCAATACCTACCTCAACGACCGTGACTGGACACTCAAATGCGCCTTCTTCGATACGATTGTGGGCATCGCGGCTTTCATCGGAAGCACAAGTCTGGAAGAGTTTATGCTGCCCCTGATGATCCAAGCCTTGACCGATCCGGAAGAGTATGTAGTACAAGCAGCTCTTCACTCACTTGCCCAGCTGGCCGGGCTCGGTCTCTTATCGAGACCTAAAGTTTGGGAGTTGGTAGATCTTATCAGCCGTTTCACCATGCATCCCAACATCTGGATCCGAGAGTCAGCGACAGAATTCCTGTCAATGTCGGCGCGGTTCCTAACACCAGCTGATGTTAGGTGTAACTTGATGCCTCTCGTAAAGTCATTCTTGAAGGTAGAGGTTCTGTCAGACTTTTCCGAGTCGAACATCCTTGATGCGCTCAAAAGGCCATTGGCTCGAAATGTGTTTGACCAGGCCATTATCTGGGCCTTGAAAACCGAACGTGGCGTCTACTGGAAGCCGCTACAACAACTCAAGCCGTTACTGTTTGGGTCTAAGGGGCCATCGAATCGAACCTCTCGGGATCTAGCGCAAAGCTCCATGGGACGAGTGGCTCGAAATGACGAGGATGAACAATGGTTGGCCAAGCTTAAGAACCTCGGATTGAAACATGAGGACGAGCTAAAGTTGGATGCTTTGCGAGAATTCATCTGGCGTCTCAGTAAGATGAAGGCGCGAGATGCTTCAACGACGGACAATCCCACGTCTAACGGGGTGGTATCGCTCAAGACTTTAGGTGTCGCTCCTCAAACAGTGTTCTTCAACGATGCACCTCTTCGCGACCCCAAAGCAGTGGTCGACCTCGAACCACCAGCAGAGCCCTACACTATTGCAGACGCCCTCTTGGACGCCTCCATGACCATTGACGACTCGGCTGGCGGAAAGAGGAGAATAAACACTGACCGCCGAGTACAAAGTGTTGGTCCTCGCTCATCAGGTCGCCTTCTCTCACCAACTAGTGCTGGTCGGACACATTCTAGAGCAGCCTCATCGGGACAAGCAGGACAAATGCGCGACGACAGAGCCTCCCAGGGAGAGTCATATTCTTCCAGAAACGCAGTTCAACACCAGACCAGTGCATTGAGCCTCCTTGATCGCAAGGACAAGAACAAATCTATAGCACAAACTGGCACTACCGATACAAACGCATTCGGTGAAGTTGAGGGACCCTTCGTTCAAACCCTAGCAGACCAGCTCCCATCTGCTAGAGGCAACGAGGGAGGTGATTCTCGTCCTCAAGTATCAAAGCATAGTTATCAAGGAGGTGACCCAAGCATCCAGAAAATGCTGGACAACATGTACGTTGACAACTTTCCTCGTGATGTTATCGAGTTTGGGCCCATTGTCATGCCTATCAAGAGGAGCAAAGCAAGCCGTGTCAGTGTTCAGCCTGGAGAGGAGCCCTGGAAACCTGATGGTCAGCTTGTCGCAACGTTTGCCGAACACAAAAGTTCTATCAACAGGGTGCTGCCATCCCCTGACCATGTTTTCTTTATCACGGGTGGAGACGATGGCACTGTGAGGGTGTGGGATACAGCCCGTCTCGAACGAAACATCACCCACCGTTCACGTCAAGTCCACAAACATGGTGAGAATACGCAAGTAGTTGCGCTCTGTTTCGTGGAAAACTCGCATTGCTTTGTGAGCTGTGCGTCCGATGGCAGTGTACACGTCGTGAAGGTAGACACTGTTTCTGCTAGTGGCGTGATCAGATACGGTAAACTACGCGTTCTGCGCGAATATCAACTTCCAGATGGCGAGTTCGTTGTGTGGTGTGAGCATTTCAGACAAGAGTCGAACTCAGTCTTGATTATTGCCACTAACCGATCGAGGGTTCTTGGTATTGACTTGAGAACCATGAAACTCTTGTATGTACTCGAGAACCCAGTACATCATGGAACACCTACTTGCTTCTGCGTCGATCGAAAACGCAACTGGCTTTGTGTGGGCACCTCACATGGAGTGGTGGACCTGTGGGATCTCCGCTTCAAGATGAGGCTTAAGGGCTGGGGTTTACCAGGCAAGGGTTCGATCTACAGGCTATCCATACATCCTACGAAAGGCCGTGGTAAGTGGATTTGTATCTCTGGAGGAACAGGCCAAGGCGAAGTAACTGTTTGGGACCTGGAGAAGACGGTATGTCGAGAGATCTATAGAGCTGGGGGCGGCAAGGATAGCTTGAAGGGATACGAGGCATGGGACGTTGATGAGGATAGACGGGAAGGTATGCTTGGACGATACGCCACCAATATCGAACCCAACGACATCGCGAACGCTGATCGAGGAGTTCGTGCCATGGTTGTTGGGACCGCAACCGCAGAAGATTCGAGGGATGTGAGGCACGCATTTATTGTCACTGGCGGCTCAGACAAGAGACTCCGGTTTTGGGATCTTTCACGGATGGAGAGCTCGTTCATCTACAGCGGCCTATCTCCGGAATCACCCAAGCCGACTTACACAACCGCACATCCCACAACGGCGCTGACGTTGAACACTGAACGATTCCCCAGGCAGGCACCAACAGCTCCTAATGCGGGCTCTGGGCCCAAGGCGAAGTCTTCAAGTGCGCGACCGCCAAGATCGACTGTTATTTCTCTCCAACAGCAGCAATTGTTGCAGTCTCATATGGATTCTATTTTAGACGTGGCGTTGCTGGAGTATCCATACACCATGAGCGTTTCGGTGGATAGAATGGGTGTTGTGTTTGTGTTTCAGTAGAATCGGGACTCAATCAGGACTGTCCCTCAGGAGTTTATTGCTAAATCACGAGCGGTTACTTTTTAGCTAAGGTAGTTGATGCATGCTCTATTAGATCCTGCAGAGTAATCAAGATCAACTTGCCGGAATATCCAGTGAAGTGATATGTGCATCTGCCAGCTAACAATGGTCTCTTATGTCTCGCCGAAACTAGCTCAGGTATGTAAGAGACTCATGATACTCCTGTTATTATTTTAATAGCATTTTACTCACAGAGTGATTCCCAGTTGTAAATGAGACATCGAGAGTTGACATCTCTCGTGGCTGAACTCCGGACGCCACATGAAGCTCAAGCCACACCGACACCAAAATTTCCCCCTCCGCCTTGTCAAGGTCACCATCAGCCTCGCCATAAATCAACACGACCGACATTGAGCACCACTCCAACCGACGTCACGATCTCGAGCCCACGAAGCAGCAAAAGCACAACTAAGAAAACGTTCACATTAAAACCCGAGGTAACGGCCCCAGACCCAAGATGCGGCTCACCGCCGACCTCATTCGGGATTCCCTATCCTACCTCAACCCTATCAAGGAGCGAGAGCTTGATCTCCGAGGTGCGTTGTGAAAAGAGCAGATGCTACATTTTTGATCTTTAGAGAGCGCAGAGTTGATACAATCGTCTTTGCGGCGTAAACAGGACACCGAATTCCCGCGATTGAGAACTTGGGTGTTGCTGGCGTAAGTTTCAATGCCTTCTACCTTTGTCGGATTGTTGCTGATAGCTTGCTGTGCAGCCCCACGATGCCATCGACTTTACCGATAATGACATTCAAGTACTGGGCAATTTCCCCCTGTCGCCGCGTATAACGACCCTCCTCCTCGCGCGCAACCGCGTCTCGACAATCCAGCCCTCTCTGGCGAAGGCCATTCCCAATCTCAGCAACCTGGTGCTATCTTCGAATAACCTGGCAGAGCTTGCGGACCTGGACACGCTAGGATCTTTCCCCAGGCTGACACATTTGGTCCTGTCGGACAACCCTGTGTCCAAGAAGGAGGTGAGGTCGAAGTGCACTTACGGGCAGTAGCTGTTACTGATGCGAGCTATAGAACTACCGATACTGGGTGCTATGGAAGTGCCCTTCCGTTCGATTTCTAGACTTTGTAAAGGTGAAGGAATCCGAGCGGGAAAAGGCTCGTGAGCTTTTCGGAACCGAGGAAGAGCCTACTGCTCTGGCATCACAGGTATGAACAGTCTTTCTGCTATGATCAGCCTCACGCTAACCAATACATAGATCCAAGGTATCAAGACTACGACACTTAACACCTCCACCGACGGCTCGGAGGCACCCTCCAAGCTCTCCCGAATAAAGCTCACAGACTCCGAGAAGAAGCGATTGCAGGAGCGTATCAAGAAGGCTACCAGTCTGCAGGAGATTATTGCGCTGGAGAAGGAACTGAACGAGGGACGCTTGCCCTCTGGCATTCAGGGAGACGCTATGGAGGAATGATACCTCACCTGTATGGATTAGTGACCCTAGGGTTCGAAGGGGTCTGAGATGGGGCTACAGAAAAATATCATGATTATTCGTTTTTGCAGTGTGGCCGTGTCTCGTAACTTCTTCAACACGAATGCCAGGAACTCTATTATGCTATTTTTGCTTCTGTTACGCACGTGCTGAACAAGCTCGCTCGTCTTATTCCTCATCACAGGGATTGAGTACTACTGCCAACTAGCCAGTCATGGCCACGTCTCCGTCCCTATTATAATTATCCGCTTGCCTTGACTCCTGCTCCAACTGCGAGTTCGGGTCATCTTGTGTGTCATGAACATGAGCAGAAGCGCTCATCGAGTTGCCGTTGATAATGGGCTTGCTTTTACCATTTGCCAGGGCAAACTCGATAGTCTGGTTGTTGTTATCGTCACCTCTGAGACGTGCCTGTGTGGCCTTGGCGGAAGCCTTGATGTTCTTGTAAGGAATTGTCTTTGGCACAACGTCCTCGAGAAACTCGAGATTGTCATGATGTGAGATTGCGCTGGCTGCGGAGGTCAGTAGGAACTGAGAGTCGCGAGGAGTGTACTTACCAACGTCCTTGTATTGGATGTTTCGACGGGGTTTGCGGTCCAGCTTGGCGCATGTGTGTGATTCTTCTGCAAGGTGCTGAACGAACATCTCCTGCGTAGTGTGAGCATGGTACTGTCGAGAAGGGGGTTAGAAGCATACGGCAGCGAGAGTTATAACGAAGGCTGCATTGTTAGAACAAAGACCGATTTCCGGGTCTTGGGCAATGATCTTCTTGACTCTTGAAACTGGGGATAAGTCAGCTTGTGGCTCTTGAGGGGTGATGGTCGAACTTACGAGGAAGCTGGTTCTGGCCTGTAGGCTCCTTTCGAGGAGGAATAGCTGTGGTGTTGTAAGGCATGATGAACGGTAGAGATGAGGATGTTGGTGTATGGGATAAATGTGAGCCTGAGAGTTGGGATTAGTTGAGCGAAAGGGTCAAAGTGTAAGGTGGATGTTCAAGTCGGAGGGTACAGGGGTGATTGATATAGGTCTGGGAGCCTCCAAGTAACCTAATTTATAGAGGCTTTGGACAAATAGATATTGAATCGCAGGCGAGGAGACGCTCAGTAAACCCAGTAAGAGTAAACTCAAAAGACATTCAATTACTTCCGTTATGAGCAGGAAATGTGAGGCATACCTTAATGACTTAAAGTTCCTTTTAAGGGCCGAGGTGCACCAGACACTTGAGCCGAGAAAGAGAATGAAGCGTTGGAGGAAATTGGCAGTGGATAGAGATGGGGTTCGTTTCTTTCTCAAAAATGTCTACTCTGTAGTTTAGTTGTATATGTAAATGGTCGTTGAGTCAAGGAAGAGATACGCGAAGAAAGTAGCCTGTAACGCGATGCTGCAACCACTAAACGCGATACTGTGGCTTGAACCACAGCCACTACGAAGTCAGCCTCCCTCTTGGTCATGACACTCATCGTAGAACAACACATGCGAACGAGACATTGACACGAGAACGACACCTATCGACGACTTGATAGCTTGTTAACCCCCTCAATTCTCTGCTCCGACTTGCGCGATCTCGAAAATAGTGGTCGAGCGACAATGATCGCCTTGTCCGAACCATGAACGTGCGACAATCATCCTTCAGCCTGGCACCTCCAGGGCAAGAAAGGCGACCCTCGGTGGTATCACGCCTATCGTCCGCTTTTTCCACTGCAGATCAAGAATCAGGGACTGGAGCATCTACAGGGGCTGCGCTGATAGAGGAGGAGATTGCCGAGATTAAGAGATATGAGGTAAGTTTGGATGTGCATTGCATGCGCTGATACACTGCTAACTAATGGGCTAGGACTTTACAACAATAGGTAGACGATTCGAACGACGTCCATTGACAGATCGATACTGATATGTGTGGTAGACTGGGTTCAGGATGCGGCGCGAGAACAAGCCAAGCGTAAGGTGCGACGGAAACAAGCAGCCGGTCTTTACGACAAAGGACAACCTGGCTGGCGATATCAGCTGTGGAGGAGTTATGATGCTGCGCAAGCCTGGATTGTGGTGACCATCATTGGTGTTGCAATTGGGCTGAATGCGGCGCTTCTCAACATCATCACAGAATGGCTCTCCGATGTCAAGATGGGTTATTGCGAGACTGGCTTCTATTTAAACGAGAACTTCTGCTGTTGGGGTGAAGAGAACGGTATAGTGATGGTCTAGACATGTGGTGCGGATTAGTACTGACCAGACACAGGTTGCAAGCAATGGCATCGATGGACAGGTTTTGAGCCCTTTAACTATTTCATATACCTTGTCTTTGCAGTAAGTTTGACTGCATGCTCAGAGGATAACAAACTGACCATATAGACCTTGTTTGCTTGCGTGGCGGGTACCTTGGTCAAGTCATTCGCACCATACGCTGCTGGCTCGGGTATTTCCGAGATCAAGTGCATTATTGCCGGATTCGTTATGAAAGGCTTCCTTGGCTGGTGGACTCTGATCATCAAGTCTGTCTGTCTTCCTCTAGCCATCGCATCTGGTCTGTCGGTTGGCAAAGAAGGTCCCAGTGTGCACTACGCCGTCTGCACGGGAAATGTCATCTCTCGACTATTTGACAAGTACAAGCGCAACGCTTCCAAGACCAGGGAGTTTCTAAGCGCTTCAGCTGCTGCTGGTGTGGCTGTCGCTTTTGGCAGTCCCATCGGCGGCGTGCTCTTCTCTCTCGAGGAGATGTCGAGTCAGTTTCCTCTCAAGACGTTATGGCGCAGTTACTTCTGTGCCCTGGTGGCGACAGCTGTTCTCGCTGCCATGAATCCCTTCCGAACAGGCCAACTGGTCATGTTTCAGGTTGAGTACAAAAATGACTGGCACTTCTTTGAACTGCTATTCTACGTCTTGATTGGTATCTTTGGCGGTCTCTATGGCGCCTTTGTAATTAAGTGGAACCTGAGGGTGCAGTCCTTCCGCAAGAAATACTTGAAGGAGTATGCTGTTCTCGAGGCGACGTTATTGGCAGCTGGTACAGCCATCATTGCTTATCCCAACGCCTTTCTAAGGATCGATATGACGGAGAGTATGGAGATACTCTTTTCTGAGTGTTCTCGTTCTCACGGAGACTCGTACCATAGTCTTTGTGACCCTGACAAGCGGTGGTGGAACGTAACATCACTCTTTTTGGCAACCTTTCTACGGCTCTTCCTCGTCGTTCTGTCTTACGGATGCAAGGTTCCAGCTGGTATCTTTGTTCCTTCAATGGCGATTGGAGCATCCTTCGGAAGAACCGTGGGAATTATTGTTCAGGCTATCCATGAAGCCAACCCTACCAGCGTGTTCTTCGCTGCTTGTAAGCCGGATGAGCCTTGTATCACCCCTGGCACATATGCCTTGCTTGGAGCTGCCGCCGCACTGAGCGGCATCATGCATATCACCATATCCGTGGTAGTCATTATGTTCGAGCTTACAGGTGCCTTAAACTACATCCTCCCTACCATGATCGTCGTTGGAGTCACCAAAGCTATTAGCGAGTTGTTTGGTAGGGGAGGTATTGCTGACAGAATGATATGGTTTAGCGGAATGCCGTTCCTCGACTATAAAGAGGAACACAATTTTGGCGTACCTGTCTCGGCAGTCATGAGAACCTCGGTTGTGTCGATGCCGGTTCATGGACTGACTCTTAGTGAGGTTCAGAGCCTTATTGCCGATGACCGATATCAAGGCTTCCCTGTGGTTGAAGACAAGCATACCAAAGTGCTCGTTGGTTACATCGGCAGTACCGAATTGCGATATGCTATTGACAAAATGAGCCGGACAGCACCTCTGTCAGGCAATGTCAAGTGCACATTTGCACCATCATCGTCAAACCTATCAACTACCTCGTTCCACGGCGAAAACGGTGATTCAACCCATTCAACGACGCTTGACTTCAGCCGATACGTCGAGTCAACACCTGTCACAGCACACCCAAGACTACCTCTCGAGACTGTCATGGAGTTATTCCAAAAGATTGGGCCACGTGTTATTCTGATTGAATACCATGGTAAACTCACCGGTCTTGTGACCGTCAAGGACTGTCTGAGATACCAGTTCAAGGTCGAAGCAGCTGAGAACCCGAAGGACAACCACCGCATCGAAGAGGGACAAGAGCAATTATGGGTCCTTCTCCAACGAGCTGGTAACTGGTTCTCCTGCCGGATCTCAAGGTACTCCGGTGGTAGAATCCGCCTGAGCAGCAGCTCTGGTGGTGAGCGACCGCTGGGCAGAGGGCAGATACTCGACGGGGATGAAGATGTGGTTGACGAGGGCGTTGAGCTGGAGCGTCGACGGTAACTGTCTGATCTCGTGGAATGCGAAGACTTATGGGGCTTTGCTATTATAGAAATGCGCACTATATGCTGGCGTTCTGGGACTTGAATCTACACTGAATATGTTGATTTATCAAATCTAATCGTTTACCGCATCTACCTTGTAATCGTCTGTCACATACAGCCTTGCATTTATTCACCACTCAGAACCTATCGTGACCTCTCATCGGACACCCTTCCCAGATCGACTACATCCTCATCATCATCTCTCCTCAGCATTCCATCCTCTTCAGTTGGCACAGGTACATAACTCGGTCCCTCAGCAGCTGCAGCTGCACCAGCATCCTTGGTCTCATCTTTTCGTCCCACGATAACGTTACCCGCGACGAGAAACGCCGCACCTGCCCACCACAGCGGTGGAAGGACCTCTGAGAAAATCAGAGCACCTAGTACTGCTGTGATCATGAAATTGGTGGAGGTGTTCATGATGGAGACCTGAGTTGTAGATGTACCACGGGCAAGAGCCTGTGTAAAGAGCGTCCACATCTGAAATGGTGTAAGTGAGTATTGCAAGGGAGAGAGATCTTGGCGACAACTTACGACTCCATTAAAGGTGAGGTTAAGAACGAAAAAAGTCTGTTGATGTAAGATAAAATTCGATAAACAGACCGGAGTAGACTTACACCTCGGACGGCATATTCAATGATATGCTCATGGGAGGACAGGCCAAGTAAGCCCGCAATGCTGTTGGACAGATCGGTTGTGAGATGTGTTGTTGTCCTGAAGCATAAATTAGTTTGAATTATCATAGACAGCTCTTGAATTAGTCCTGAGCGAGTAGCCCAAGACAGACCCAAGAGATATCTGTGAGAATTCACACTACATCGCAAGGAGGATATCTCCGGCACTATGATAGCATGAGTAGTCTTGACTTACAGCTTTGCAAAAACTCCATTGAAAGCCGCACAAGCACCACTAGCTACCGCAAAGAACATCCACTGCGACCGTCGACTCCAGGTACTCGGCGACGGCATTTTGGGAGGCGATTGGACCTTTTTAGCCGAGGCAGAAGAAGGTTCAGTCTCTGAAGCTGCTGCTGTTTGTCGTTGGCGGATCATGGTTATCGGAGGCTCCAGAGTCTTTAGGTTGGTGAGAATAGGATGGCCCCTAATGATGATGATGAATCGACCTGGCGGACTTGTTAGAGGCTGAGGAATGACCTTTTAGTGGGGGAGTGCCCTGTTTTTGGCTCCTGTAGCTACAGCCCCCGGCTCGAGAGGTGCTTTCAGGATTCAGACTTGTTATCAAATCTGGGGAAAGTTAATAAACGTGCGTCATGCAGCTTCACTACCATTCAATACAAGAGCCAGGCAAGTCAAATTCATAATGTCATTGTGAATTACATTCATATCTCCGGTGGATGAAGAGGTCTAGCCTCTCATGAGCTAAACCCCGTGCTCTGCCCCGCCATGACAAGCAGTATCCGTTGATTGTAGTATAAAAGCCATGTTCCAAACGCCGCCCAATGCCGATAATCGATCTGCGGTAGTCTCCCAATCTCTGACCGCTCCGTGTTTCCTTCACTTGCGCCCCCGGGAAGAATCACTCTATGGTCCCTCGCCAGGCTTCTTGGCATTGCAGCTGACGATCTTGACCTTGTTTGCCGTTACCGATTGGCTTCCGCTATCCATCTTGAAGGTCACGTTCTTAATCAAAAAGGTCCAGACCTCGTCGCAGAATCTATATGTGTCGAGGCTTCCCTGTAGAGACAAGAGTGGTCAGCATTGTTGGAGAGGCTAAGGACGTATCCGCTTACCTTAAATTGAAGACGGGCCTTGACATTCTTCTGGAGTGCCTCAGTGATGGCTTGGTCAAAATTGCCCAGGATCTTCATAGCGAGCTGAGGGTTTATACGCTCATCGCTGATGAGATCATCGAGGGTATCTGTCAGAGCAAGACCGATACTGTAGTGAACCATGTTAGTCTAGCTGTCGCAAGGCAGCGCATGGCAATTAGGTCCAGTACCTGCTTCTGCGGTACAGTTCGTAGAAGGATTGCGCTCCGGTAGCCATGATTTCGGTTTCGTTCGTTGTGCGACGAAGATCTGATCGTGAAATGTTGGAATTTGGGCGTTTGGCGATTAAATAGTTGATAAAGGTAAGGTTCATGAGCACCGTCTGCCTTGAGGGGGAATGCGCACGGCGGGAATGACTAAGCGCCCACCGCCACAGTTCAGCCTCGCATCATGTGACGTCGGTCCCAGTTATTCCACTTGCCTGCTGGACACGCATCGCAGCTTCAAGGTACCTCGAAACAGGAGCTCCTGGAAAGCTCAGAATAAGCCACCATCAACCCCGAAGCCCGCCATCGCCAACGAATCAACCCCCCGGATCGCCGAGATAACAATTCGAATACCGTCGCTATGAGTCTATACTATGGATTGGGCGGCCTATGGTCGTTCCTGCTCGTCGTCGGAGCTTGTACGCGAAACCCGTTCCTGAGGCGTTGGATACTTGGAGATTGAGAGTACTTTTGCTGACGATGACGCTGTCGTGTAGATATGCTCTTTACCGGTAACGGCGAGTCCTTCGATGTCGGCGGATTCCTCGAGGCCGTGTCGCCTTATACCTGGGCTACCCTGGGTATCGCGCTTTGTATCGGTCTCTCTGTTGTTGGTGCTGCATGGTGTGTATAACCTCATACATCTCGTACATCACAGCTCTAACGTATTTTATACAGGGGTATCCTCATTACCGGCTCCTCGATTCTCGGTGGTGGTGTTAAGGCCCCCCGTATCCGAACCAAGAACCTGATCTCGATTATCTTCTGTGAAGTCGTCGCCATCTACGGCGTCATCATGGCCATCGTCTTCTCGCAAAAGGTCGAGAACGTCTCCGGCGCCGAGCTTTACTCCGCCAACTCCTACTACACCGGATACGCCCTTTTCTGGTCTGGTCTCACCGTCGGAATGTGCAACCTTATCTGCGGTGTTGCCGTTGGTATCAACGGTAGCGGTGCTGCCCTGGCTGATGCCGCCGATCCCTCTCTGTACGTCATCTATTCCACCACGCGCGACGCGATTTCGTTTACTTACACCTTCACAGCTTCGTCAAGATTCTGGTTATCGAGATTTTCAGCTCAGTGCTGGGCTTGTTCGGTCTTATCATCGGTCTTCTGGTTTCCAGCAAGGCCCCTGCCTTTGGCGAGACAAAGTAAACTCATCACCCAACCTTAGACATCTATCAAGTCCGGCAGCCTTGCCGCCGGCACCAATTCTGTGTGTTCCAAAAGAGACGGAGCGCGCATGCATTGCGCCAATAATATTTGGTCAGGCGTTTGGAAGATTGGCTCGGGAGGACGTGTTTTGGCTGTATCAGTATAAGTATCAGTATCATTTGGAGGTGGAAGTGTACATCACGACGCAAGATTTGAATTATATGTTATTGAAGATTATGGTTTTACCTAGGATCGCGTCTTGTATGTGTTGGTCGAATACGAGTAGTTATGATGCTAAAAGTTTTGTTCAAGCTTGTGCGACAACAAATACAATGTTCTTGACTTCTAAGCAGTTTGAACGGCGCCCAGCAGTAAAACCTCGACCTTCGATCCTTTCTCAAGCTTGCCTTTTCCACTGGGTAGGATGACCAAAACATTGGCTGATCTCAGGCTGCCAACTTTGGAGCTACGCTGTCCTCCCGTGCTGGTGGCTGAGAGCAGTCCATCTTTCCCGACCGTCACCACAGCGCGGTGGTATTCGGGTCTGGGATCCAAGGGGAAATCGTGGGAAACAATAGCCGGGACCCTTGGGAGTCCTGCTGTTGAAGAGCCGGACAATTTATGCAAAGAAGGGAGCACAAATAGATGGAAAGTAACAAGAGCAGAGGCTGGATTGCCAGGCAACGAGAAGATGGTTTTTGTAACCCGCTGACCTGAATTGTCTTTCACAGGAACTGTAGCAAAGGTCGTTGGCTTTCCGGGCTTCATAGCAACACGTCCGAAATGGATAGTGCCACCCAAGGAACGCTCAATAGTTGGCTTGAGGAGATCAAGCTCACCCATGGAGACACCGCCGGTGGTAATGAGTAGATCTGCGCGTCGAAGTCCGTCGCGAAGATTCTCCTCCAATGCTCCAGGCTTGTCACTGGCGATACCGAGGTCTATAACCTCGTAGCCCCATTCTCTGGCAGCGGACATGAGGGTTATTCGGTTGGTGTCGCGGACCTCGCCCAATTTCAGATCGCCTGGACGATTGTACTCGACGATCTCGTCACCAGTTGATAGGACGGCTACCACAGGGCGACGGTAGACTTTTGCCTCCGAGACTCCCACAGAAGCTAGGAGGCCAATCTCTCCTCCAACACCACTAATCTTCTCGCCCTTGTTGAGAATGACGGTACCTTCTTTGACATCACTACCAACTTCGCGGATATTCTCACCTTCTTTAACTCCCTCAACTTGGATTTCGACCTCCTTCTCCTCCTTTCCGTCTTCTGACATTGTCTTGAGAACAGTGTCCTCTACCATGACAACAGTAGTAGCACCTGGAGGTAAAGGTGCACCAGTGGTGATTCTGGCCAACTCCCCTTCCTTCAAAGCTCCTATTTCTCCAGGTGCGGCGTGAGAGATGGCAGTCACAGGGAACACGCCCTTTAGCTGGCCATCTTTAGGAGCCACAACAGCGTAGCCGTCGACAATGCTGGCGCGGAAGGCTGGCACGTTCTCCCTAGCTTTTACGTCCTCGGCTAGAACTGAGTTGATGATGGACTGGTCGATAGACGCTGTAACAACCTCCGGCCCAGGGGTGTGCTGTTTGATCAATGCCAGTGCTTCTTCAACTGGGAGCATAGGATATGGTGACTCTCTATATCGGCGAGAGGGTCCAAGTGCAGGGTCGTTGGATAGAGTGGTGCCTGGCTTTGTATGTCTCACGAGACCTCCATGACCGTGACCTTGTCCATGTCCATGTCCGTGATCGTGGCCACAACCGTGGTGATGATGACTTTGTCCTTGACCAGCAGCTGAAGACTGAGCATTTCCGGTTTTAATACCAGCATCAGCTTCCAGCTTCTTAACTCCTCCAGCATGAAGAGCTCTTGAGTTACCACCAGCTGCTTGTATGCAAGCATGAGGTAGTGTCTTGACGATGGCCTGGAGATTCTCCCTGGCACCCTTTGGCGATCCAGGCAGAGTAACGATAACAGTTGAATTTCGAACTCCAGCTACCGGCCGTGACATCATTGCGACTTTTGATATGATTAGTTTTGGGGTTTATTGATAGTGGAATCACATACAAGGGGTAACTGCCAGTGACGCTGCTAGCATGCCATGTACCAGCCCTGGGGCTTGCTTGTGCAATAGAGGAGTAACTGCCTGAGAACAACATCAGCAAATTGATCTCCATCATTTGATATAGCAAAGCTACCTCTGGTGTAGAATCTCCAGTTGCAAAGCCTGTTCCACCAGTAGTGACAACAAGGTTGATACCCGCTGAGCCGTCAGTCCAAGCAGTTATCTGGCGCTGAATCGCTAGTATGTCATCTGTGACGATCTTTGTATCATGAACCTCCCATTTTCCATCACCTTCATCTTTCAATACTTGAGTGAGTATAGGACCTGAGGAATCGGCTGAGGCATCTTGAGCTGCTGTGGTTGAGACAATAAGAAGGGCCGCCTTCAATGGACCGGAAGCCATGGCTTCGTTGAGGTATTGAAGAGCAGCGTTATAATTTTGGAACTTCTCAATGGGCTAGTATAAGCTGCGTAGGTCCGATATGAGAAAGAGTTAAGATTATTATGGTGAGCATATAATAGCGATCAAGTTCACCAACTGATAGTGGCGGGGAAGCTCTCGTCACTAAGTTACGGCCCCACTGATCCCGTCTTGGTGGGACACGCCCCGAAATCGCCAACTTCTACCGATGCAAAGCAACCCCGAGCTCTTCACCAGTCACAAGCCTTCACTCGTTTTACTTTTCGAGACTTTGAAATATTCACCAACATCGCGCATTATTTCGCTAAGACTCGTCCAAAATGGTGCGCATTAAAGAGAGATACCTGCTCGTCAACATTGTTTATCCGCCTGATCCTGCAAAGGTTGCAAAATCAAATTTGCCAGACTTTGTCCTCCATCACCAGCCGACCATCGAAAAGCTCACGCCTGGCGCTCTTATCAAAGGGATTCGAGCTGAGGTCGCGTCGCTCTACGGTGATTGTGGATCTGGAGAATTAATGAGCTGCTCAGGTGAGCAATCCTCAAACTATCAAACGCGTCGCATTATTAACGTTACTCAGTGAAATATCTATCTTTGGCAACATCGACTTTTATCCTGAGATGTTCGAGGGCTCACTATCAAATGCTCTGGTCCACTCTCACCTTTATGGATCACGTTCCTGTGAAAGACGGCAGGCCGTGTATCTTTCGCGTCGTGCGCGTCAGTGGAACAATCCGTAAAGCTGAGGAGGAAGCTATTCGCCAGGCCAAGAGGCTCATTCTCGCTGCAAAGGAAGACACAGATTCCAAATCTTCGTTCAACAGTTCACTGCGCAATCAGGACGAAATGATACTTGACATCAACGATGCGTCAAGCGACGAGGATATGGACGATGCAGATGGATGAACGGGTATCATTGCTTTCTAACTACCTTGATCCCGCTATCCTTGGGCACTGTCATGTCTCCAAAGTCGGGATCCATGCCACCTGCTGGAGCAAACGGTTGGCTTTGTTCCATCTCGCTGGCTTGTTCCTCCTGGATGCGACGCTGCTCCTCCTCCGCCTCACGCTCCATCGCATCATATTCCACCTTCTGGTCAATCCAGCGCTCCTGGATATCCTGTACATCCATCATGGACGACTCACTTCTCATGGCGACTGACCAGACCGTATCGTTGGCACCCTCGGCACTACCGAAGACGTATCCTCCAGCGCGGTCAATGACGCGGAGGATATGCATCATGCTCTTCTTGTTCTCAACAGCCAGCACCTCGTAACGAACTAAACCATAGTTCTCGATAAGGTCTGCAATGGCCTCGTTGAGCTTGCCAAACTTTTCACTCCTCAAAGCGGGCGATTCGGTTTCGAGATGGGGCGTCAAGTATGTCAGGTCGTCCACGTCTGTGTAGTATTCGAGATTAAAGGGAAGTTCGTCGTAGTCTGAGACTTTGTCGATTTTGGAGAGGATGTTGATGTGTGGCATGTCCATTTGGATCATGGCTCGAAGGGACAGGAGGACGTTCGATACGTATAATGAAGGTTGTGTCAGACAAAAGGAGTCCGAAAGGTGGACGCACACGAGCTATAGATTGTCAGTCGTTGCGTTCTGAAACAGCAAAGGCTACCAACCCTGAATCCAATCTTCTGGAGCTTGTAGAAGATGTTTCGTAGAGAGTTGTGGTGTGTATATAGTTCTACTTGTCCAGGACAGTCGAAAAGAATGTAGTCGTCGCTGAATTCTTTTAGACCCTCTTCCAACCACTCAAAATTATGCTCCAGCTCTTCAAGTGCATATAATATGCCTCCGTTGGGCCCCAGTTTGTCATCTTTCATGATTTCCTCAAGCTTTATCAGGTTACGAATGTCAAGCGCCACAGGGTAGTTGGTATGATCGTTAGCGGGATCGAGGTTTACAACGGAACAGGCTCGCCCGATGGCGCCCAGGAACTGGTGCACTTCAACAGTTAGCAGGGCACAAGCTCAGCATTATATCGAACTCACTGCCATCACAGTAGGTACTCTTTCCAGAGCCCGGGCTGCCGAGAACGAGTTGCGCAAAAGGCATATGGGAAGCTGTCGCGGGGTGTCAAGCTCAAGAGCGCATGATCGGACGGCAAATGCAGCCGGGAAATAGCGGTGACTTGGCGCAGGATAAAACAGGCTTTTACCGTCTGTTTTCTGCACCCAAGAACTCGATGAGTAACCGTTATTAGTCGATTCGAAGAGAACGAAGGATACGGTATAGGTTATTCAAGGACAAAAGCATTGCAAAAGTGACGGCACCAGCGGAATAGCCCCTCCAAGCCCATGCTTGCCCGGAACAAATTCAGCGCCTCAGTCTCTGAGTCCAGTGGGGTGGAGTTCCATCCGGCCAATCTTCGGCATCAGAGCTCCCCTGTAGCTCCGCACATCACAAGCTAAAAGCTGCGCGCGCAGGAAATGCAGCCACTCTCTTTTTTCTTTTCCCATGTTCATAAAACCTCGACACCTCCAATTTTTCCTCCCCTCCAAACTCCCTCCGCTCCCACGCGGCTCCTTTCTTCTACAGGATGCTACGCTATAATGCGCAGCAGACTCACACTCAGCCATGGCATCTGACCCGTCACATGCCGCCCAAATGGCCGGCGACGTCGCTGAGACTGTCGCCCACGCCCTCAGCAGCTCTACTTCTGTCGTGAGCACCATACCTGCTGTCAGCCCCCAAGAGTCTTACACTTGGCTCGGGTTGATTTGGTCTATATTTCATATTATCTCCACCATTCTTTACTGGGTGGTTCGGATCGCGACGATTAATGTCCCTTCCTTCCTATTCCACTTGTTCTCAACAAGCTGGACCGTCACCATGAATGCCACCACACTGTATGTGCACACAATACAGCGTCGTCCTTCACTGCTAACCATGCTGCAGCATGTTCATCCTGGCAGGCGTTGTATCAGCCGTCAGTTGGGTCGTCAGGTATCGCATTCTCAACATGTACTCTCGTCTACCACCAGAGCCACAGCGCAAAGAGCCCGAGATCGATCTCTTCCCCGACACTCATGAAGGTGGCAGCAAGTCGGGTTTGGCAAACTATTTGGATGAGTTCTTGAGTGCTATCAAGATATTTGGCTACCTCGAGCGACCTGTCTTTCATGAGTTGACTAGAAGTATGCAAACGAGGAAGCTCATTGCAGGCGAGACTATCAATCTTGAAGAAGAAAAGGGCTTTTGCATTGTGGTTGATGGATTGGTCGAGATCTTTGTCAAGTCAAACAGAAGTCCACGCGCTGCAGCCGCCTCCAGAGGACATCTCGACTTTGACTCATCCGATGAGGATGATGTCGCGCCTGGTCAACAGACTTACCAGTTACTTACCGAAGTTCGGAATGGCGCTCCCATGTCTTCATTGTTCTCTATCATGTCTCTTTTCACAGAGGATGTTAGCTTGCGGCCAAATGATGATCATGAAGAACCTCCTTTACATGTCAAGAGTAGCGGTATTCGACACCCGACCTTTGAGCAGCCAGATAGTCCGCATGTCCCTTCGGATGTTCACATGTCCATGCCAGGCACGCCCCATACACACAATGTTGAGACCGATGAGCGGAAGCCGGAAGGTCTTGGTGTATCTGGCTTCCAGACTGAACAAGCTGCGATTCCACCTATATCGTTGGACAGTTCTACTCCTCCGCCTCCACCTCCACCTATCAGGCCACCTATGCCAACGAGAACTACATCTGGATCTGCTCACCCAGATATTATTGCTCGAGCTACGGTTGATACAACGATTGCCATTATTCCTGCTAGTGCTTTCAGAAGGCTTATCAAGATCTATCCGAAGGCGACTGCACACATCGTTCATGTCATCCTTTCAAGATTCCAAAGAGTCACTCTTGCTCAAGCCTACAGCTACCTCGGCTTGACTAACGAGGTGCTGCAGACTGAGAAGAGTATGATCAAGTATACAATGTGCCAGCTTCCAAACATCCTACGAGGAGATGCTCTTGAACGCCTCAAGGAGAAGTTCAAGCGCGAACGAGAACGCAGTGAAGAGGATGATGACACCAAGGGCATCGCTCTGCACAACTCAGCGGCGTCCCGTCCGCGAAGGCCAAGCACAACTCTTCGCAAGGAAGCTATGTTGCAGTCAATGACAAAGTTACGGTCGACGACAATTGTTACCAACACCATTGCACCACCTCGCGAGCGAGCGTCGCCTCATACTCCGAGTCCTGGAGATCTGGTGTCTAATACTCAGTTACCACGTGGCACCTCGCGCATTTCGCCGATGGATCAACGTTCTACCTCGGGGGCTTCTATGAGACGGCAGGTTGCGAGCCCAATGGATGATCGATTCTTTAATGATCCCTTTGACTCGAGAAGATTGGGCCGCATGAACATGGATCCACGCGAAACTGTTGATGAAGACAATCTTTTCCGTGCTTCCATCTTGGAATGTATGTTCAAGTCGCTGGGACTGGGTTCAAACGGTAGTGCGTCCCGCGAACCGGAGTCTATGGAAGGTTCCCCTAGACTCGTATCGCATGATCATCGACGTTCAAAGTTCTACAGCCAAAGTAATGCTTTTGGTTTCATGGCTCCTTTTGACGGCTCTGCTGACGGCGAAACCGAGTCGGTGACATCCACCGGCACTGCTTTACATGCTCATGCTAGCGCACAGGCTCTTGCTCACGACATGAAGGATGAGGTTGAGATTGTTTTCTTCCCCAAGGGCTCTGTTCTTGTAGAACAGGGAGAGCGAAATCCAGGATTGTACTATGTCGTTGATGGTTTCTTGGATATTGGCGCAACGGGTGATGCAGATGCTCACAACATCTTGCAATCTAATGGATTTGGTCCATCCCAACAAGATCCATCATCCCCAAACCCGTCCGAGATGGGCTCGTTTCCCAACTTGGCACGCACGGAAGCTGCACGAGATCAGGCCGAGACACAGACACAGCAATCAACGTCCAACAAAACACGCCGGAGTATTGCTTTGGTCAAGCCTGGCGGGCTTGCTGGCTACATCGGAAGTGTTTCTTCATACAGATCTTTCATTGATGTTGTGGCCAAGACAGACGTGTATGTGGGCTTCCTACCTCGAGCTTCCCTGGAGAGGATCGTGGACCGGTACCCGATCGTCCTCCTCACTATGGCGAAGAGATTGACCAACATCCTGCCCCGTCTCATCCTGCACATTGACTTTGCTCTGGAATGGGTCCAAGTCAATGCTGGACAGGTTTTGTTTCATGAGGCTGACGAGAGCGAAGCCATTTACATCGTTCTCAATGGGCGTCTTCGTCTGGTGCAAGAGCGCAAGGGTGGCAGTGGAGGTGTCACAGCTCTAGCTGAGTACGGACAAGGTGACAGTGTTGGTGAACTTGAGGTGCTTACGGAGACTGTCCGCCCAGGCACTTTGCATGCTATTCGAGACACGGAGCTGGTGAAGTTTCCTCGGACACTCTTCAACAGTTTGGCGCAAGAGCATCCGAACATTACCATTAAGATCTCCAAGATCATTGCATCACGGATGAGGGCAATCGTTGATGACACTTCCAAGTTCGCATACAAAGACGCCAGCAGCAACCCGAAAACATTGATGCGCAAGTCAACAATGAATCTTCGAACTGTGGCGATCCTGCCTGTCACAGCAGGAGTGCCTGTCATTGAGTTTGGTAATCGACTTATGAATGCCTTGGCACAAGTCGGTCCAGCAAATGGCGCTACATCCCTCAACCAGGCTGCTATTCTCAACCATCTAGGCAAACACGCCTTCAATAAGATGGGAAAGCTCAGGCTTTCTCAGTATCTTGCCGATTTGGAAGAGAAGTATGGCCTGGTCGTTTATGTTGCAGGTAAGCAATGATCTCTTCTTCTTTCGCGATACTTTTTATGATGAGAATATCACACATAGACTCCAGAGGCAAAGCCGATGTTGGTTCTATTAACTCTAATTTTTTCCTGAACATGTCACCTTACAATCTGTTTTCTGAACCTACAGATGAGAGCCTCAAGCTAACTTGACTCACTAGATACAAACGTCAACTCTCCATGGACTCAAACCTGCATCACGCAAGCCGACAGCATCCTCTTGGTGGGCCTTGCTGAAGGATCCCCAGCCATTGGCGAGTACGAGCGGTTCATGCTAGGTATGAAGTCCACTGCCAGGAAGGTTCTGGTACTGCTACATGCAGAGCGTTACTCGCGTCCTGGTTTGACACGGGCTTGGCTGCAAAACCGTATGTGGATTAATGGCGGTCATTGCCACATCCAAATGGCTTTCAGGACAAATGAAATGCCAGTCCATCCTCCTAAGAAGCTAGGTCAAGCACTCAAGGAGCGTGTGCAGGTCTTGCAGGCCGAAATCCAAAAGTACACGTCTCGCAAGGTGCATCACACGCCGTACTATTCGCCTGATTCGCCTTTCAAAGGCGATTTCCATCGGCTGGCACGGCGACTTTGTGGTAAGTCAATTGGACTTGTTCTTGGCGGAGGTGGTGCACGTGGCATCACCCAAATCGGTATTATCCGAGCCATGGAAGAGGCTGGAATTCCTATCGACCTGGTTGGTGGAACTTCTATCGGTGCCTTTGTTGGAGCTCTATACGCTCGACATGCAGATGTTGTGCCTATGTTTGGATTTGCCAAGAAGTTTGCCGGGCGTATGGCCAGTCTTTGGCGTTTTGCACTGGATCTGACATATCCTTCTGCATCATACACCACGGGCCACGAGTTCAATCGTGGTATCTTCAAGGCACTCGGTGACACCCAGATGGAAGACTTTTGGCTTGAGTATTACTGCAACACAACCAACATCAGTAAAAGCCGGGCAGAATTCCATACCAGTGGATACGCATGGAGGTACATCCGAGCTTCCATGTCCCTGGCTGGTTTACTCCCGCCTTTGTGTGACGAAGGCAGCATGCTGCTGGATGGTGGCTATATTGACAACCTGACTGTCTCTCACATGAAGGGTCTGGGAGTTGACATAATATTTGCTATCGACGTAGGTGCTTTGGATGATGACACGCCGCAGACGTATGGTGATTCGCTTTCGGGAGCTTGGGCCTTTGTCAACCGATGGAACCCGTTCTCATCCCACCCCAACCCCCCAACTCTTGCGGAGATCCAGGGGCGGTTGGCTTATGTGTCGAGTGTTGATGCTTTAGAGCGTGCAAAGACGATGGCAGGATGCATCTACATGCGGCCGCCTATTGATGACTATGGAACTCTCGACTTTCACAAGTTTGATGAACTGTACCAGCTGGGATACAAGTACGGCCAGGAGTTCTTCAACAAGATGAAGGAGCAAGGAGTCTTGCCTTTAGTAGAGGAGACGGAAGCCAAGAAGGCTTTGAGACGAACAATGGCCCCAAGACGAGCGAGCATTTGATATATCTGTTGCTTATTTGGCACAGTAGACCGTTTAGCATTAGAGCTAGAAGCAGTTTCATCAAAGTTATGCCCATTGATGATCAAACACTGATTCATTCCTGAAGCGAATTTTGTTGTCTGCACTTGAGATTATAATGTCTTCTGCCCCGGCCATCGACTATGGTGAGAAGGCAATTGGTGTACGCCATGCATGGTCCCTACCTGACTGGGGCTTAAGTTCCCTTTTCAAGATGTGATCTCCCGTCGTTTGATGGAAATCGTGCCTTCCTTATAAGGAGCTAGGGGTTTTACAGAATTTGACACCAACGTGCCTGCCTTACTTCATTCGTGAGCAACAGTGCAGTCACGGAAAGTTGACTACCAACAATGGAGGGCAGATCGCCGTTCTCTTTCTGCAACATCTGCAACATCACCCAGCACAAGCATTCATATCGACATTCTTTTCTACAGTTTCACAGAAGAGTTACCAAAGATGGTTACGAACACATTTGAAGTATACGAATGGCTTGGAAACATCCCTGGGCCGTTTCTCGGATCCCTCAAGGTCTCTAAAATTAAGCCTGTCGATATCACAATTACAGCAGAGGATACGTACTATTTCATATGTAGTTACAGTTGGGCCTGTGACCAAAGTAAGCCAACAATCTATGTTCCAGGTACGTTTCCTGCAAAAACGACTTATATCACCATACTAATCAAGCAGCCGCGCCTCCGCAATTCATCTCTCAACAACTGATTTCTCAACAACTTCCTTTCACCTGCACTCCCGGTGAATCCAGTCTCATAACTCCCCTCTGGAAACCAGTAAACCCTTTTGGTGTTATGTTTACAGCCACCAAGGTCATGAACCCCGACCTCAGATTCGACAACATCGATGTGATTATTTCTGCTTCGACTCTGCATATGCTATATGGTTTCTGTAAGCTACGTCCATTCGGAATATTCGACAACGATCTCGATCTATCTATGGTTAGAAACACACTTCTCATCGACTGGAAGAATCGGCGGTCAGGTACTGTCGATTCCCCAACTGGCATGACTCGAAAGAATGCCTACGCGGAATGTTTCCTGCAGCATTTCACACGAAAGCCACCGTCGGTACAAGACAGCAACGGGCATTTCCGCGTTATACAATACAATGTAGGAGGGCTAAGGTGTGCGGTGATCTGTGAGTTGGCAGCGGTTCAGCACGACACTGGTGTCGATGATTTGCATAATCACAAACCTCTGGAATCTTGCAGGAGGTATATTCCCCAGGTGATTCACCGCACAGGCTACATGTCTCCCAGGGTAATAGCAGAAGTGAAGCTAATCGAGATTGGTAACATGGACCAGAGGGGGTCTCATGGTCTCCAATGGTTTACTCGGACGCGTTGCGTGGTACGGGGAACCTTCAAAAGTGGGGGGTCAAAAGCTCCCATCACCAAGGTTACTGTTGATGACGATCACGATGCAATCTTCGACTGGGAGAGAGAAAATCAGCATTATTTACGACTGTTGGCTGGTGTTCTTGGCACCCTACGAGAGAAGACTAAGAACAGTCCTAGAAAATCTTGTGTGGCCGTGAGCGGCAAGGAGCCTGGAACATTGTGCATCTTTGCTGCAAAGCCTGTATTGCCACTGCCTATATTGTTCGGGGAGTTTTGGGACAATCCATAAACACGTATAGCGAATACTTAGCGAGACTGACACAAGTAATAATAATAATGGCCATGAGGCATTGGTACAAAGTACCGTTTCTTGCTAAGATTGGACAATGCCTTATTTGATATCTTGCACTTCCAAACGAATTCAGATATGGATACAATGGGTAGGAAATGCTGCCATCTAAAGCCACCAAGAGGGTACATCGACCAACCCTCGTCGCATCTCGTCTGTGGTTTCCTCCCACAGCATTCTTTTGATCCTCTGCCCCTCCTCCGAAGTTACGAAATCTCCTACTTCAGCAAGCTCTTTATCTGCCAGTAATTTCCCATGTGTTTCCTCGCCCGCGACCAGCGCAGCATGCAGACCGATCCAGCCAGCCTTGTCCACCGTCCTTGCCCGTAGCGCCTTGACAATCACTGCAGGAAGACGGATATAGAAGGGCAGATCATCTGTCATGGACGAGTGCACCATTCCTGGACAGAAGTGGTTCATGACGACCTTGTCGGGCTTGTAGCGTTTGGCAAGTTCGAGCTGGAAGAGAAGAACGAGGAGTTTGGTATCGCCGTAGCGACTGAGTGTAGGGATTACACCGGGCGTGTCGAAGTGCTCAAAGATTCCCTCGTTTTTCTTGAGGGGAACTTGACGGGCAAGGCTGGTCTTCAGGTGCATTTGACTTCCCGTCCATGTGATACGCGTTGGCGATCCTTCTTGCTGCGCCGTGGCTTCGAGCATGGGGAGGAAGAGAAGAGTCAGGAGAACATTGGAGAGGTAGTTGACCTGGAAGTTCTTCTCATGGCCAGATGGTGTGAGACTGAATTGTAGATCGCTTATACCAGCGTTCAACATGAGTAAATGAAGTTTCCCATATGCTTTTTTAAAGGTCTCGGCAAAAGCCTTTGCGCTGTTGTAGTCCTCTGTGTCGAGCTTCATTACTTCCACAACAGCATTAGGATTCTCAGCCAAGAGACCTTGTCGAACTTGTTCGCCTTTGTCGGTGTTTCGTACTGCAAGAATGAGTGTTGATAGGTTCAAGGCGAGGAGCTGGCGGGAAAGTTCAAGGCCGATACCTGACGTTGCACCTGTAACAACGGCGGTTTTGTTGGTAAGATCGATGCCAGCTGGCAAAGGCTCGACTGGGGGCTGTCTAAGGGACATATTGACGGTAGTTTCAAGGGGAGTTCAATGGTTGACTTGGTAAATAAGATGTCGATGTGATTCGAATCATTCTGCTACTATTTCTCTGGCTATGCTGCTTTTTATAATCTTTCAGCTTCAGACATAATGCCAGTTTCTCATTCAATACCGTTATGAATCAATAAAGATGGATCTCTCCGTTGACTTCTGCATATTCCCTTGCGATGCTGCCGTGCCCGTTTATAAAGTCACCGAGAAAGGCTGAATCCCGATCCGCTCAAACTCCGCTGGTGCAGTTCCGCAACTCCAACACAGTTGTGCACTCTGGTCATTTTGAACCTTGGCAACATAATCCGAATCCCGCTTCTATCTCCCCGAATGTTGAATTCTTTTAGAGGGGTTTATTTGTCATTGCGGTGAGCTGCTCATTACAACAACTTGACACTTATTCACGTCACTTGCAAGTTGGAGTCATATTCAAGGAATATCTCGCGAATGGATTTAATATTGCTAAAATAAAACAGGGTATAAGCATCACTACCTCATCAAACAAAGAGATCAAAGGCCTGCCCGCTAAGTTCTCCTAATACAAACAAAATGTAAAACAATGTCTTAGCGTCAAGGTCTGGCTGGCTAGATTAACAAGGCCACATGATACATCGTATGGAGAATAGGTATAACACAACAGTTGCACTCATTTCTCCATGCGATGAACCATCTTGTCCAATTGTTCTGGTCGCCAAGATCATGAGACTTGAGCGCTAAGCCATCCGTTTACATTACTTCGACACTGAGAAACCTACCAGGCCTGCTCTGACCACTTTGGTTGTAGAGAAATCGTTAAAAAGGTATAAGTCCACGTCCAGCAAACGCCTGTTCCGCAAGTCACTATCCCAGAACGGTCACACCCCCCAAATAACGTCTCAAACAAATTAAAGACCGACGTCGCTTTTAAACAAGAATCCCTTCATTAAGATTTCAATGTCTGTGCTCCTCCTTCGTCTCATTGTGCGACGGCAACTCCGCTGCGAAAGTTTGCTGTGAAGGTGGAGGCGATTGGTATCCGCCAGAGTGCTGAGAGTACGCGCTGTTGCGATGCGAGTCACCAGCAGATGGAGTCGTCTGCGACCACCGCGGATCGTAGGAACCTGTTGAATCGCGGTAGTTGTTGGGTGGATGCCCGGGACTAGGCTGCTGCTGCATGTTGGGCGAGTGCTGCGGGTGATAGTAGTCGCCGGGGAGTTCCATGGGGAAGCTCTGGATGTTGGTCTTGGGCGGGACGGGCGGTGGTTGCTGGGCCTGGTACTGCGAGCCGGGGGGAGGTGTTTGCGCAGAGTGGTAGCCATAGAGGTTCGGGTTTGGGGATTGAGGATATTGAGGTCCGCCGCTTTCTGGACGCGCATAAGGGTACGTTGGCGATGGTTGCGGTTGCATATGTTGCTGCTGCTGCTGCTGCTGGTAGCCGTAAGGCTGGGTGAAAGCAGGGCCTGGACTTAGAGGAGCTGGGCCGGGGGTGCTAGAAGGAGAATATTGAATAGATTGGTGTCGCATGGCCTGCTGTTTCGCTTGACTGGCCTCGGATCGGTCATTGGGGTTGTAGGTCTTTAGTTTTCCATCCTCAAACATAGCTTTAAGAAGACCGGCATCGAGCAGCTCTGCCTTCTTGACCATACGGTTAACCATATCCACACTAGCCTTCCTGGACTCGGCCTTGACGAAGCTCATGAGAGTGATGTTACACTTGAGCTCGACGTCGGTGCGAAGATAAAGACCCTCCTTGGGCGCGCCGAGCTGCTCAAGCCCAAGCTCAGGCTGCTCGGGGGGTTCGATGCCGGGCTGGTTGCCCATAACGCGGTACTTGTTGCGCATGTCGATACCGAGAGGGATATATATATGCGACTGCATACCCCACGGCATATCGTGGAAGCAGCCGTTGAAGGTGAGCTTTCCGGAGCCTATCTTCCCCAGACCGGGGATATACTGGATGCGCTCGGTGATCTCGTACCAGGTGCTGTAGTACTCGTCGGCGGCGGCATGGCGAGGAGCGGGGATGGGTTTGTGGGAGAGGACGAGAGGGTTGAGGGTGATGATTTCGCCGTGGGAGTGGAGGAGATCGATGGCGAGTTGTCGAGGGATGAAGCCGGGGATAGGCGTGATGATAGTGAGGGTTTCTTTCTTCTTCAACATGGTGGCGGTTGTTTGTGGTGTAGGTGTTGTATCAGATGCAATTCGGTTTGTTTCAGCTGCAAGGTACAGTTTCCAGCGGTCAGGTCCTAATAATTGATGTCGGCCCAGTACTCCACTTGCTATATTCTCGTGTAATTCGAGTAATAGCTTGCTTTCCGTGACAGAGTAGTACTCCTGCAATTGAATCCAGAGAAGCTTGCACAAGCTAAACTCGAGAGGGGAGAGAAAGTTGAGGGGGCCACGAGGATTAAAGACAAGAAAGAGAGAGAAAAAAAAGAAGAGGGCTGCAGGTCCAATCTCTTTGGCATGCGCAGCGCAGGGATGATCAGCCAAATACTTTAGCTAGCTAAAGTCGCAGGGTAAACCGCCACGACTGTGATGACGTGAGACGGGATGATCACTGAGTGCAAAGCAAGAAGTGAGCTTCAGCCTTTCAATGTTTGGAGGGGCATGTCGTAGTGACCTATAATACGCAGAGCCTATTACTTTTCCTCGTTGAGTATATGTTTCTTGTTGTTTTCCTCTCCCATCGATATCACTGCAAATACCCATCTCTCTCCGCTTTGCAGGGATCTTGTTCAGCCCTGTCTCCACGATCGGACCTAGTAAAGATAGTCTGCGTCGGTAGAGCACTAATGATAATTGTGTTGATAACCAAAATCATTCATCGTCTCGGGTCCTTGACCTTCCGAGCAGAGACATTATGTTCGTAGGATGATGCATTCCCGCTTATGGGGTCCTTGATAGTGAATTAATCCTTGACGCGCGGTCATAGAGGCTGTGTGAGATTATCGGCAGTGGGCTCAAGTGGAGATTGATCCTTCGTTGACATGACACAGCCTTATCGATAACGTAGGCCAAGCTTTTGGCTGTGGGTACCCTAGACTGACCTAGACTGACAGATACCTATTAGAATCACCTACATAGAATCTATGTTTTTACAAACTGCCATCCTTCTTATTATCAGGCTTTTATATATCTAGCTCTAGTTCAAATTGGCTATCGTCCTGAATAAGTGACTAAAACTTACGTCTCGAGGAGAAACCAGAAAAACAAAATGTCCTGAAGTATGAGTAGAAGAGCACGAAAGAATCACTGTTGACCGGTCTACAATATGCCCACATCAAACCCAACATAGTCTACTGATACAGTCTCCAAGAAATGACCTCAATTTTTCTCCACAAACTCCAATAAACGAATCAACTCTTACCGGTTTCTCCCCACTTAGACTCCTCCGGATTTCTCCCAACCATCAAATACATGGGCGTAAACAACTTCCTCTTGCCACCCTCGACCAAAGCATCAGCAGCCTGTCCCAGACTATCCGCCGTCTTCCTCGTCCCCTTTGGCGCAATCCAACACGCCTCCATCGCCGAGATCACATTATGCATCACCAACCTTCCCCATTTGTTCATCCTAAATACCGTCAACAGATCCCCAAGCGTCTGCGCGTACCGCATGTCGCTGTCTAGCGGCCAGTACCACGGCGCTGTGCCCTCGTCTTCGGCTGCGAGATCCTCGTGGTGTAGGAGCTCGAAACCGGCGGCTTGGATGGCAGAGAGCCCGTGGTCGATCTTGAACATCTGCGCGATGCCATCACCTTGTTCGATGTCGAGACGGATGCGGCGTTGTTCGAGGTCGTCGTTGTCGTAAGCATCTGTCATGAGCCATTCGTACACGCCGAATACACCACCGGGTTTGAGAACTCGACGGATCTCGCTGTAGACGCCTTCTAGAGAGGGTGCGTGGACCGTTGCTTCGATGGCATAAACGGCGTCGAATGAGTTATCAGGGAACGGCATTTTCTAACCATGTTAGTTACTGACTTCCACAGTAAGAGAATACATACCATGAAGTCGCCCTGGACAAACTTGAGCTTATCAGAAAGTCCTTCTTTCTCAGCATAAATGCTAGCGCGCGAAACTTGATACTCGTTGAGATTCAAACCAGTGACATGAGCACCAGTAAACTTGACGATTTCTCGAGCAGGTCCGCCAACACCGCATCCAACGTCAAGGACCTTCATACCAGGCTTGATGCCAATGTTGTGAGCGAGATAATGTTCGTGACGAGCAATAGCACGATCGAAGGACTCGCCATAGGCAAAGCGGCAGAAATGAAAAGACTGCGACCATCCATACTCGTAAAGATCTGTGGCGAGGTTGTAATATCTAGAATGTCAACACAAACACTCCACAAAAGCTGTTGGTAAACTTACTGCCGTGTCAAACTAGCATAGTTATCAGTTCTTTCTTGTCGAATGGCTTCCACTTCATCTTCGGCTTTCTTATTGTCCCAGAACTGAAAGTACTCGTCGACGGCTGCGGCGTTGGCTTTGCTATCTTTTTTCATCATGGCTCGCATTCCGCCCGTGGCCTCTTTTGATTTTCGGTGGAGGGCATTGTCAAAGGCTGAGTTTCTGGCCTCGTCGTAGGAGATCAGTTGTTTAGATGACATTTTGATTATTTCGATGGTGGATATAAATTCTGGAGTAAGAAGAAGATGTTGAGCGAAGTGATGAGTGGTCTGATTTTCTCAAGGGCAGAACTGTTCTCATTTAAATAGAAATTCAAGTCTCACAACAGAAACCCAGCCTTGATATTTTTGATTGCTGTAATACAACTATTACCTACTCCCTTTCTCATTGCGTCTCTAACACTTGCATCGTTACTATCATCGATTTGCGAAAACGAAGACCTCGAAGCAGAGTACGAATACGAGCCATGAACCCGAATGCGAGGGGGCCATCAAACCCAGCCTAAGATCCGATTTATAACGGATGAAACAGCCTCTAGATCTGATATGATCTTGATAGATCGTTTTTGTCCAATCGGGTTGTTCACAGAAACCGCGTATCTCGAAGCGATGCAAAGTTGTTGGTGTCCCTGCAGCTCGCTAACGGTTTGGGCAGTTTAGGAAACTGAGAAATATGTGAATCCTGGTTAATCTGCTTGTGGGCTTGAGGCCAGAGTTGTGACTATTGAAGTTCAGATTTGTGAGTCCGAGTTCTGTTTCCAAGAGTTATTCGTATTCGTGCTTGCTTTCACAGGATACGAATCGGTTTCAAGAATCCAACTCGTCAAGCAGCATGTTACGACATAAGTTCTGATTTCTCAATTGCAGCACTGGAGTTTTTATTTCTTAACGTATCCTCGCAGCAGTATAATTGGAAGATGATGATTTGTGCGTTTGAAAGTGTAACCAAATGTATGACTTACTCCATATCTTCGTGACCTACTTCACACCTTTGTAATTCTCTTCCAAGATTTATATCATCTTTGACATACCTTTATTGTCCTATTCATACTTCTCAAAGCAAATTCCTCTTACCATTGATCTTCGTAATAGACCTCAGATGTTAATGCTGTTGGATCGGGATGGCCAATCTACGACTGGTATCATGGTGGGTAAAGTTGTCCTGGAGTTCCCCGATTTCTCGCGCAATAGTACATTGAACCAACTATCATCGTCCGGCTAAGACCATACACCGCCACACTAGTTACCTATGCAAATCTGCCCAATCTATGCTATAGTATGCCTGGCACCACGTCAATCATGAAGGAAGTGGCGCAGTTGGTAATAAGGTTCAATCGGCACAGGTGTCATAAACGGTGGTCCTACAGAACACGGATGTCAATGACTGGCTACAGCGTAACACATAATCCACAGCAGTGGTACAAAATGTATAAATACGAAGCAATAAATCGCAATTTACATACATTCTAGTTGGGACAAAGATATCAACATGGCGCCAGCTCTCAAAAGCATTGTCTTTGAGAATATCCGCGATCATCACTCAAACTTCATCACCGAGAGATTGTGGCAAACAAAAGATGACAAGCCCCTCGAGTATACGCCAAACACGGCGGCTATGATTCGCGACTGGGAGGAGGTATGTGAGGTAAGAGGTAAGAGATACGGGGAAAAGCACCAAAAGGTTATCGAAGAAAAGATGGCCGACGTTGATGGCATGCCTGATGAGGAGCTCAGTTGCATCAACATCAGCACTTTACTTTCTAAGGAATCCGAAGCTCAAGATCTGATTAAGGGAGACGTTGAGGACGAAAAGAGGGATCCAAGTTTGACGAGTACAAACACCATCAATATGTGCGGCGATGGGGATTACTCTCTGACTCTGATGGTCGCGATGAGGAGTGGTTCATCGCTGATCCGCCTGTTCTCGAACAGACAGATTCTCAGTATTTATGCGACATGTGCCGGCATATCGACTTCAAAGTATTATTTTCCGAGCGAGGTTTACCAAGCAATTATCTCCCGGGTGCGACCCGTATCTTCCTGTTTGGCCTTTACCAAGTCATGGACGAGAGCAACCAGTGTGTGTTTTGCAGGTTACTCCGAACGAGGATAATTCACGATGGTATATTCTCTTACGATCATCCGGAGGAGTGGGACTCTGAGGGGTTTAGTCTCAATGTTCTGGATGATGGCCCTGACTATGCCCTGAGATTAGAGATCGAGTTTACAGATCAAGGCCAACCAAAGAAAAGACTGGTGATACATTCAATCAACCAGGAGTCAGGCCAATTGCAGCCACTTCATGGTCTGATGGTCCAAAAGGATACCGCTGACATGTCTCGTCTCCGAGGCTGGCTTCATGCCTGCAACGAAAGTCACCAGTTGCAAGGCCTCGCCTCGGCTGAGTACCTCAGCCCTCTCCCAGATAGACTGAGGGTCATCGATACAGCCGAAAATTACATAACTGAGGTCGACATGCCTTGCGAATACATCTGTCTCTCCTACGTGTCGGGAACTGGCAGCCAAACGCAGTACACCACCGAGACAAGAGACCAACTAAGCAAACCTGGAGGTCTGGATAGTGCCAATCTTCCACAAACCATTGTCGATGCCATTCAAGTGACCAGGCAGCTTGGTGTGCGATATATCTGGGTAGACACCCTCTGCATAACACAGGACGATAGCGATGACAAAGCCAAGATTATCTTCAAGATGGCCAATATTTACGCCAACGCCACGTTGTCAATCATGGCATCGTCCAACGTTGACCCTACAGATGGGCTTCCGGGAGTTGGAGTCCTCGAACAAATCACCAACATATCGCAACCATACAAGGAATCACACTGGCTATCGCCTTCCAAGACCCGCGACAGCGATACTCTGACATAGAAGACCAGCTGTGGAACGCTAGAGCGTGGACCTTCCAGGAAAGAGTTCTCTCTCGACGTTCAGTACACTTTACAGACTCCCAGATGTGCTTCGTCTGTCCGCACGGCGCTGCCTTTGAGGATACAGCGCCTTTCGTTGATGCTGGGTACAAAGGCAAAGCTTTCAATGATCAAGCACAGCTTAGCTCCCGATCTTTTGATCTATGCATGCACATATGGACCGATCCAACGCAATCAATGTTCATCAACAAGTCCTTCGAGAGTGAAAACGATACGGCAACCTTTGTCGGCGCAGATGAAGACCATACTGGCGAAATATGGGATGATATTGCACGGGTATACAGATACAAGTCTGTCGCAAGCTCAGATACCATCTATACACCTCTTATCAAGGGTAATACCATGTGGGAAACGTATGCTCATGCGGTGGACATCTATACAAAACGAGACATGTCATGGCAATCCGACGCCGTCAATTCATTCATCGGTATAACCGACCTTATACTTCGTGGAACAAACACCAAGTTCTGGCAGGGTTTACCTGAGTTTGCCTTGTCGCGGGCTTTACTGTGGTATGCTCGAGAGCCGCTCACAAGACGTAGGTCAGAAGATGGACAGGCCCTGTTTCCCAGCTGGTCATGGGCTGCCTGGAAAGGACATGTTTCGTATCGCGGCCGAGGATGGCGCAACGCCGTGGCCTATGCTCCAGCTACAATGGTGATGTGGTTTACAAAGAAAACCGCACAAGAGCTGATGGAGAGCTACATGCGAGAAGAAAGGACACAGGAAGAGATCGAAGAGTTTCGGCGCCAGGTCGGAAGTACTGGGACTATACTCCAGATGCCCAAACCCGCCAAGTTACTTCAATTTGAGTACGAAGAGCAAGGCTGGAGGATCGAGCACGACGATGTTCGGAACCAGCATATTTATCTACATGAAGCATATCCCGGCGTGAGGCTGGAAAGTCCAATGAGTCTGCCTGGTGAATCCATCGTTGAACTGCCCTGCAAGGACAATACCTTGTACTTTGACGCCAAGGTTGTATCAGCACGACTTTGCAACAAGCCTGCAACGGCATATCAAGCTTCACCTATACAAGACAACTTCCTCCAGATTGGCCTCAACGATGAAGACCGTTCCGCGAATGCGCGGCGACCATGGCAGCGAATCCTTTACCACCAGGGCTATCGCGCCGGAAGTCTCACTCTCAACGTTCCCCTCCAAGACCTCAATATCCCTTGTACCTCAGAAACCACCTCCGAGGAATATTTATTCGCCGCCATAACCCGCCACGGCGTTCCACACATCGTAATGCCCATAGGTTGGGACAATTACTGGAGTATAGATCCAATGTTGTTTCAGAAAAAGTCATACTGGAGGAGTGGACGAAGGACGGCGATGCGCCGCCTGAGCCCGACGAGGGTGTTGAGCCAGATTGCCAAAAGGTAAATGAAAATGGAGATCCACGATGGGACGCGGGTCGCTTTGGTGCACCTGCTGTGTTTGATGTGTGCGATGTGCTACTGCTGAGAAAGAAGGAAGGGGTTTGTGAGAGGGTTGGTGTGGGAAAGGTGAGCTGGTGTGCGTTTCATGCTGCGAAGCCAGGAAATGATATGATTCAGTTGAAGTAGGGATGGTAGGTGTACTTTTTCGCAATAAGGATTTCGTTCTTTACGTCACAGCTGAGAGAGAGTCTTCAAGCACAGTTCTTCGATTGTGTAAACATGCTCTGTAGTTGTTGTTGTCTGGTAGAGTTTCTTTGAGATCGATGTCCAGTGTGTATAGATCGAGTAGATGATATTTGGCAGTTTCGGTCCCGCTGACCATGATAAGCTGTGAGTATATTAGCATGGAAGGTTGCTTTATCATCTCCGCATGCACTCACTCATTCTTTGTACAAGCAAGGCTCTTCAAGCCACTGTCGTGAACCACCATATAAACCTCATTAGACGTGGTATCGCATTCATGTAGGAAGCACTGCAATATCAGTCAACGTACTCCCAGAATACGCTAACTACTTACCCATGAAAGCTTCCTAACGGTGGCAAACTCTTGTGAAGCCCTTGGGCGGACATCTCGGACAGAAAAGATCATAAACCGATTTATCCACGCCTTTGATCACTCCACACGACCCAAACCAGCCAGTACCAAACTGACCCCGGGCATCGCGACAGATTACGTCTTCTCTCTTCGAGTCGTAGCGGTCGTTGCACCAGGCGCAGGTGTAGTGTGTCATGGCAGCTTCGCACATCATTGCTGGTTGGTGGTTTGAAGTTTAGAGATGAGTTGTGTTGGAAAGAAGATGATCTGCAGAGGATGTTGAACTTGTATGTGTATACAGCCAGGTTTATTTAGATTTGTGGTTTGGAGAGGTTTGGTGAGGTTGGTGATCGTGCTTGAATCTTTATGTTGCTGGCTACTTGCAACATGAAGGTGTGTGTGCACGGGTTGATTTATCACAGCGAACTTGAAATCTCTTATATCTAGACATAAAACCATGCTTAAAATTATCTTTTGAAATACAAGAGGGGTTTCTTGAGATTATAGTATAGCTGGAAGATATTTACCTGGTATATGTATGATTATACTCTATGGTTTGAGTTCTATACATGTTGGAGCAGCAACTACAACTTATTGTAACTTATATTGGTTAATAGACTTTACAAATGAGTCACGAAGCAAATGAGTGCGTCTATTCAGAAATTTGAGAATCTTGTTCTATCATTTCAATGTGTGATATATCGAGCTATTTGATATTGATCTTTGAAGCCTGGAGCTTATTATTATCCCCCATATTAGCTTATTATTATTACTTACATCAGCATATTCAAAGATACAATGATGCCCAGCTTTTGATGAAATAATACATACCTTCTTAAGAAAGTTTTAGCCTTGAACTTCACAGACATAATTTCAACCATTATTGATGCGGTGATGTATCAGGTCACGGGACCATCCTTTGTCAGACGGCATGTCAACCACAAGGCGTGATCAACAATAGAAATACCACGTCTATTCTCACCATTGTCTCCCCTCGCCATCTAAACCTTTCCCCTCTCCAAGTGAACCATAATGTCTCTCAAAACAATCAAAACACGTACCCTTGAAATAGGTTACTATGAACATGGCTCTTCTTCAGGCTGGCCAGTTCTCCTCTACCATGGCTTCCCTTATGACATTCACGCCTATGACGAAGTCTTCCCAAGATTAGTTTCAAGTGGTGCACGGGTTATCGTACCTTATATTCGCGGCTTTGGCCCTACACGCTTCCTCTCCGCTTCAACAACGAGGAGTGGACAACAAGCAGCCCTCGGATCAGACGTCATCGAGCTGATGGATGCGCTGAATATCGAAAAGGCCATTCTGGGTGGCTTTGACTGGGGCGGTATGTCTGTTTGTGTTGCTTCAGCACTCTGGCCTGAGCGAGTTGCTGGGCTAATTTCATATGCTTCATACGACATTGCCGATCTATCAAGTTACAGTAAACCCTTCGCACCGAGCTTGGAGTGTGTCTGTTGGTATCAGCACTTATTCCAGCAACAACGCGGAAAAACATGTCTATCAGAGAACAGACGAGATCTATGCCGCATGCTCTGGCAGCAATGGTCACCGTCCTTTTCATTCAGCGACTCCTTCTTCAACCGTACAGCAGATGCCTTTGACAACCCTGATTTCGTTGATGTTGTGATACATGCCTACCGATTCTGCTTTTCCAACGAAAAGGGTGATCCGGCATTGCAGTCGTTGGAAGATGCTCTGGCTGCTCAACCCAAGATAACTGTGCCTACTATCGTTCTGGATGGGTTGCAGGATCCGTTGAAGCCGGGAGGTACTGCTGCGCACGCTGAGAAGTTCTCTGGGAGGCATGAGAGGAGAGAAGCTGATGTTGGTCACGCTTTTCCCATGGAGGCGCCGGATGCTTTTGCGGATGCTGTTCTGACGGTCCATGAGTGGCAGTTGAATTGAGAGGTTGTCTTGACTGAGGGCATCGTACATGATGCCACATGTGCCAAGGAAAGAGTCCTTCTTTTACATTCTTGATTCATCTTCTACACATGTCGAATGACATTGTGGAATTAAACAAAAATGAAATGTGCTTGGAATATAGTAGGGAAAGTATTGAACAGTCAGGCTACCTACTTACAAAGTACATTAGTATCTAAGAAGCCTGATCTAAATAAAGGGTGTTACAATTCGAAATGTCTGCTATTAATTATCTTTGTTAAGCGGACAAAAAGAACAAATTCAAATATCCAGTCAATTTCTTAGATCTATCATGATAAACAATAATACCATTAAATACAGTACCACTATCAGTACCCGCTTCGAGCCAAGCACTAAACCACAATCTACAGTACCGGTACGTACAAGACACGCCTTTGTCAAGCCCCTGACGCTGACGATTCCCGCTCAAGATTAACGCAAACTCAAATGGAAGCCAAGTCAAACTCTCAACACGAAAATTAAAATCCCAAAAGCGCTAGCAAGCCACAAGAAACCTTCTGGCACGCAATTGAGCGCCAAGACCTGCGCCGCAGGGTAAGGGGCGACCACCCCCAAAACGCGCGGCCGTCCATCGCCAAGCCTCGGCAGAAGAATTCAAGGAAAATAAAAAAAATACGGATATTGTTCCCGTAAATGTAACCCCCATGCAAGGTACTTTTCGTCCAATGGCAATCACTGCCAAGAGCAGTTAATTCTCCTTGATCCTTGCCCGGGACGTCAGCCAAGAGAAATTGGCGCACGCGATGTGATGATGCAGTATCACCTGAATCAAGTATCACCAACTTTTGCAACATAGGCAAACATCGTATCAAATGGTATCGTCTTGTCTTGGACGTTTGTTCTTGTTCTGTCATGAATGGTATATACGAAAAAAAAAAAAGAAGAAAAAAAAGAAAAACCAACGCTATGAATCAACTCCTACCCAAATGAATCCATAACCAGCATCTACAATAATCCTTTACCATCCCGGAAAACCTCGTCATACCAGCGCGTCTTCTCCTCATCAGCTTCATTACTTGATTTGCAAATGGTATTCCAGTCTGTAGCCCGTAGCTGCCAAGCCTTGGTGTTCTTGTCCTTGCCAAACAGTAGCGACGCGCTACCTCTAGTCTTTGCGCCATATGACCACACCTCCAGATTACCATCGTCGGCTGCGATGTTTGCCAATGGTGTAGTGTTGTTTGATGTCATTTGCGCTTCCAAAAGGTTGCGCAGTTGGGGAAAGTACCACGTCTTATCCCACCATGTCGTTCTGCGACTCTTGAGGCCATTCTTCCAAGCATTGTGATGTATGGCAACGGGAATTGATGTCGTCCAAAAGTCAACATAGAGTGCTACACCACCCCATGAGCTAGCCTGCCCGCTGCCGTCGTTCAATCGAGCAAAAGGAGCTTCCGCGACAGCAATGTCGCCAGGGACACTGTCAATGCGCGGGGGCGAAACACCTGCCTCGCTTGATTGCTTGGCGATGGACGCAGGATCATCCAAGGCCACAAAAGAACCGCCGTAATCCGAGTAGCAGGTTGGGTAGAAAAGTTCCTGTGTGTAATCCAGGCCAACGTGGTATTCAAACTCGTCGCGCGCCGATAGCGCTGCCTGCTTTCCAGGGTTATCGCCAGCAAAATCCTGCTGCTTGACTTGGCGGCGCCAAAGCTCCTGCTCGCCAAAGATCTCGGCGAAAATGCCCTGGTCACCGGCGAGATCCTCGCTAGACCGGACCTCAAGAAGATCTTGGTCCATGCGGTCCTTGACGCGTTGGAAGTATCGGCGCATGTCGCCTGCGGGACCCATGAAGCTTCCGCTGTTGACATACTTGGGGCGCATATACTTGTACTTCGACACGGTGTAGTCGGTGAAGAAGCCAAACACATCCTCGGGGAGTGTGCTGTCGGGCACGTCGTGGCAGTAGAGGTTGGAGATCTTGTCGCGCGGGGCGATGCAGCCCTTTTGTGCGGCGACGACGATAGTTTGTTGCATGGTGTCTCTGTCGAAGAAGCCATATTCCTTGGCGATTCGTCGGTTCGCCCTTTCGTTGCTGCTGTAGTATCGGTGCATCATGACGCTCGGTGGTAGCTGCAGCCAGATATCGTGGGCATCAAGCATCACAACGAGGTCGTCCTCTCCCAACTTTTCGTCCTCGGAGACTTCATTGCCGGTAGCCCATTGCAGGTAGTTCAGGGTGCCTGTAATCTTGCCCAGCTGTGAAGGTCCAATGCCATCGGCGTCGGTGTGGAATTCCTTCTTCCAATTAACAATAACGGGCGCAGGATAGCCCAACGCAACGGCGCTGCTGACAACTTTGCATAGGTCGGGGCTAGAATCGTCGACGGGCAGGACAATAACAAACTTCCTCTCTCCTGGGGAGAGGCTGGCGGGGGTAACTTTATGGTCGTGGAGGATGGGACCGGTCGGTTGCCAAACACTATGATTAACGATCTGAATCGGTCAGTTTGCGAAGTTTTGTGCAGGAGGGGAATGCATACTAGGTAGAAAAGTGAAAATGCGATAGTAGTACAAACAAGCAACACCGTGAGTCCCTTTCTAACCAATCTCCAATTTGTACCATTGACACGGAACCTATGACGAGGACGCGCAGCGCCAGGGAGAGAAAGATTTGAAGGCATGTGTCATGGGCAGAGACGAGGTATGTATATAGCAACAAGAATACTAGGTAGGGAGGGACAAGGCAATGTACAAAGGTGACGCCGTCCGGGAACGATATACCGAACAAATGCGCTATATCGTATAAACAAGAATAAAGTAGGAAGAGAAAGGAGCAATAAAGGATGGAGACAAGAGTTATTGCAAACGAATACAAGGCAGACAAGGAGACAAGGAGACAAGGAGACAAGGAGACATCGTAGGTAGGCGTGCGGTCGGTAGCGGCAGTGGCTTCTCACTAATGGTAGGGATGAAGCTCCCGCACCGACATGGACCCCTGCAAGTTCAGATGAATATGGGGACCTAATCTTATCGAGCTATAACAGGTACCCAACGTCAGCACCACCCATACAAGAGGTACTCAGCCTATCTAGACGACTGCAGCGATCATCTCAATGTGCACGATTATAATTGGTCAGCGCGTTCAGCTCTAGGGCTGTGGCTTGGAGCCGCGCAGTAGGCGAAGTTAGCTCTGGGGCTACAGACGCATCCAATGCTTCGACGCCCCCAAGGCATCTCTCGCAAGGCAATGGTAGAGCGCAAAAGATCCTGATGACGGTCGATCAGCCAAGACCAAAGTTTGCAGTCCCAGCCAAGGCAAAAGGTATAGTGCTTTTGGTTACAGGCAGTATCCTAACTTTGATACTATCAACGATGGAGTAACGCTCCGCAGGCTAACTCACGGGCCCCGATGTCGACATACCATGATGAAACATTTCTTGAACGCACGAGCCTTGCTGTACTAATTAGATGCCTTGTCACTAACTAATATCGAGATTTGGGTTAAAGAAGGGGAGTAGACTTTTGTAAAAAATATGTTGATTAGTTCTGAGACATTTACCTGCAACAAAACTCCTGGACAACAGGAGCCTCGAAGCCCTTTCCGTACCTAGTCCGCATCCGAAGGGCGCAAAAAAGCTGAATGGTCAGAATGAAACAACATCGTTGAGCCACCGCCAAAGTTCAAACAGCGTCTTACGCATATTTACAGGGGGGCTGGCTACTCCCTGACTGTCACTGGGTGGCTCGGAGCTGGGGCTCTGCACGGGGTATTTGCAGCCCGTCTGACAGTATCGAGGCGCAGTACACAGTAAAATGCTTGATTCTCACCCCATGTTGCTTAAAAAAAGACGAGGCAGTTTGAATTATCGCATCTATGGGTCGCATTACGAATATCCCGTTACAGAAGCGTTTTACACTTGCTCACACACTCTGATGACGACAGTCGCTACAAAGAGACATGACTGCGACTCGACTTGCGTGCGTAACCCATTCTCAACTAAAATGATCGGGCATTTCTTCTTTGGGTTAGACAACACCAATCGTTGTTGCTCTGCCGATTTTATTGCCCCAGCACCGGGCGAAGGATCTACACAAATGCTCAAGGGGTATCATTCGTCTTTGCTCCTATAGGACACGGACGACAAATCCTGTAATACTTGGCATTGTCAGAGTAGTCCTCAGCACTAATCGCTATCTAAGCGATGGTCTGGGGTTGCCTGGCACGGATAATTTAACGTTGAATAATTAAACTCAGAATACGTCTGACCTACTAACAACCCTGACTCTACGGATACAAATACGTAAATTCTATGTTGTCACTCGTCCAATCAAATTCTTTCATGTAGAAAGGCTCACATGTCCAGGGTCTCTGCATGTCTGGTCAAAATTAGGAAATAACCGAACTCTGTCCCTGTTTTCCTCATGAGCATGGGCCTACCAACGAAACCTTTTTATCCCAGAGTGACACCACCATTTCGCAATACTTCAGGACTTTCAAGAAATAGTATACCCTCTTGCACCACCAATAAAGTCTAACGCGTTGATCTTCGAGGCCTCACCTTGTCTCGGGCCGTCGGGTCGAGAGTTGACTTTCCGACGAGTTGATATATACTCTCATGCATTGCAGTGTTGACAGGTGAGATGGCCTGATACCGCTTTTTGACTGTCACTTTCTAAAAGGTCTTCGGCCTCTTCCTAAATGGTCTCTACGGTATGGTGCTAGTACTCATGTGCCAGTAGTTGGGGGCCAAAGGTGTACTAAATAATTACATGCTACAGGGAGGAACTGATATGTCATTGCGTAGGTGAATCAGAAACTCGTTACATGGTTTATCCTTGGCGAGGAGTGATGAGTTGTCGGTCTCTAGGGTACTTTGTATCACATCTTATTCTAGGGGTCGTCTTGCCGTCAAGGTTGTAGTCCTCGTCCATGTTCCCTTCACCCAGGGGTATCGAAAGTCTATATCTACACTAGGATATTCCAAATATGATGGAATTACAGGCAATATTCATTGGAATATACTGGGTGTACAGAATCATCATTGGTTCGATGAGTCTACACTTGAATCTGGTTGAGAGTCAAAGTTAATAATGAATTACATGTAGATAGCTTCCTTCAGTACATTCATAATCTCATCAAGCACGCCATCGAATTTTAGTGACTCTATGTCCCCAGTTTCTTATCACCACTGTTGCATGGACTATGGTTCAGAGACAGATTCTGTTTTATACAGTGAAAGGCAATGAATTCCTGCTGTGAGACTCAGCTGCTCAGTATCCGTATTATCATAAATAAGATACTCCATGTATCGGCACTAGACTGTGAATCCTGGATGACGATGTCCAGTCCTAATCGTGGATACTTTCTAGAATCTCGACAGCGAGTTCGTTTTGTTTCAGAACCACAGGTCGAATCCTTGCCCATGTAAAGCTTCTATATCCTTTCCAATTTTTCCTCCTTAGTGCAGTTTTGATAGGTTCAACAACCGGCCTTCGTATGTTTTGATCATTGATAGAGAATCTCGATGTGGTTTGGTACATCTCATCCACTACATGGGGGAAGTACTCATTCCTTTCCCAGCCCAATTTAACAGCGGACGCGAAGCGCATTGACGCCAGTTTTTGGAGCGGTTCAACATCATACTTGACTGCCATCACATACAGGCGCAGAGCCAGTGTCATGTTGACACAATCATGGGATGCATATCTCAGCGGAAGAGATAAATACTCTTCCTCCATTCGATCGAAATAGATTTTATTGCCTACATTCTCATAATGTGGGGCGAGAAGTAGTGTTGGAGGTGGAAGCGGAGTTTCGCTGACGATCACTGAGCTTGTATAATTTGTTTCCTGAGTCTTTTAACGGTTCATGTTAGTTGGTGTTCAAGTGCAAGTTGGCTCATGCCACATCATAGCATCTCTCTTGACCTACCAGACCCTGCCAAGAATGCGAGGCCGAAGTCTCGTCAGCTGCACAATGCGCCTGAAAATTTGTGCATTTCTCACACCATCCAGGACCATAGTAATAGTCTCCAGTGTAAAGAAACTCCAGAAAGGCCTCGAAGATATCCGGATCATCTTCCGGCAACTCAATAATTCCCGTCATAGCTTCCTAGATTTTCAAAGCATTAGCAAAGACCGATAAGCTCATGTTATCCTGCACACCTTGAAAGGACCATTCATAGCCTTATCGAAAGAAGGGGCATTTCGCACATAACACGTTGCGATGTGCGTAGTATCTTCTTCCACTGCACTTGATAGTAATGTCTAAGAGGCTGTTGTCATCGAGGTATTCCAGGATGGATTTATGTTTTTCGAACTCAAGGCAACTGCAGATAACCTTGTCAACGGGACTAGATGAGCGCATCTTGTGAACTAGAACTCTGCCAAATATTGCAAGTGGTCGCGGTTCTCGCGGATGAAGTGCGAGTTTGGCCTCATTGACGCGACCAAGATGCATACGACGCATTCTTCTCCTATCGGGTGGTCGAGCAATACGGCTGAACATGGTTAAGCATGGAGATATTATCTACTTCCAAAGACTCAGCAACGAAGTTATATAGTTGAGCAGGAGACACTGGCTTTGATTTACCATTCACGCTGGTGTTTGCTCCAACATCGTTTGGTATCCACGCAGGCAGGCTCTCCTCGCTTCAACGTGTGACTCTAGAAGGTGTTTTACCATAAATAGTAGCGTGGCTTTGTTTTGTAAAAGCAGAAATATTGAAACATTCTTTTGGCTGGTGTATAAACACTTGCCCTGCCTATGTTTGCAGTACACCTCTTTATTAATGGCCGTTATCATGTCTCGGAGTACCATAAGATATGGTTACTTAGGTCAAATGATAGAAGAACTTTGACAGCTTTGGTATCAAACTTGGTGGATTTTACTTTATCTTCATCTCTCAGCCCAGACTGTCGAAACTTTCGGACATCCTGTAGTTGTTTTATGATATGCTTGTATATAGCTTCACCATTATTGTGGATTCACAACCTCACTCTGAAACTGTACTATGGATAGAAACTTGGTCAAAGCTCGTACGATGGAGTTAGACTAGAAACTGATTTGCTTATTATTCTGAACTTCTACCTATGCTCTAATACCATTTCGAATGTCTAGTCAGTGTATCTCTTCACATACTCCATAACCCCAATATGCAGATCATGGTGTTCTTTCATAACCTGCTGCATCCTCTTCTTCATGCAGTCGTCGTCAACCTTGATCGCAATAAGCTTACACAATGCTTCCCAAAGAGCCTTGTCATCCTCCCTGGTTGAAATGAAGACATCCAACACCGTGTCCTCGAATTCCTTGGTGTCCTCCAAGGCTTCCCAGGAAGTATTGATCCAACGTTCTTTGGCCGCGATGTAGAAACGGTCTCGAGCGAGTAGCTTCAAAGCAGGAATATCGTATTTATCAGCCATGACGTACAGGTTGACTGCCATGGGTATTTCAGGTGGGATCTCTTTGTTTGTCTCAGCCGTCTGTGCTGTTTGCCCTGCATGTGACAACCTATTTGAACGTCTGACAGGGCGTGCAGGCAAAGACGACTGAGAATCTCCATTTAAGGGTGTATCGGTAGCAGGTGCTTCGAGAGCAGAGTCGCTCGACAAGTGGCATCGCGGAGGATAGCTGAGTTTGTCTTGGATTTCTCTTGACATATCTGCAAAACCCGTCGGTGGTTCGTTCTCGCTCCCGTCCTCGCCTCCATTTTCGACAGTGTAGGTCCCTGTGTACAAGAATTCGAGAAAACGTTGGAAGACATCAGGATCATCACCTATAAGTTTCGTAGTCTTTACCGTGCGCTTCTAGATACGTTATTAGCATGTGCCTCGTTGCAATAGACTTTTTCTTACCTTGGGCACAACGGTGAATATCTTGTCAAACCAAGAGCATTGCGAGCAGACGACAGCGCGATGCACCTTGAACTCCCTACCTCCACATTCGATGGTGATATCGCAATATTTGTCGCTCAAGAACAGGCTCGAGAAAGACGCGTGGATTGAAGCGGCACAAAGATCGTCCAATGGCTTCTCGTCGTCGCCCGGATTTTTAAACCTATCGAGAGCCTTGATCGCACTGTCAAACGTAGTAAGAGGAGCGACCTCGGCCATGTTGGTGTCCTCGCTCATAGCGATGTGGATGTGATGGGTATGGGTATGTGGATATTAAGTGTAGAAAAGTGATGATTTGGGTAAGCGATATGTAGTCCAAAGTGCAAACACAATTATTGTTACTGTTGATGTTGATGAGGAAAGGTTTAGACCGTGTGCTTGAGTTTGTTTGTTCTTCAAGCAATCTTACGAACTAAAGTTGGCAGGTGGCGGCACTCATTTGCAGAAGTAGCTACCCGACTCACAATCGTGTTGGGAGGACTCTTTTTACAGGCACCTCAGGGATTTTTCTTCGCAGCTGGCGGTTGATGTATAGTCCCGCCGGTGGCCTGCAGTGGCCAGCAAACATCTCTGCATATGAAAGTATTGACCATCTATTAGTATCATGCCACGAATGACTATCCCAACCCTGGCATAAGGTCAATACACTCTCGCAAATGTAATATAAATTTAGAAGTTACTATGGAGACCTAAATAAACCTTGGAGAAAATAGTAACCTTCGCTGACTGCCTGGCCACTGGCATTGCAGTGTTGCTCACATGAGCATGCCTCCATATCACTCAATGAGAACTTGCTTCTCCTTCTTGAGACTCTCGACGAAACTGACCGAAACATTAAGAGTCTGCGCTACAACTTCGGGAGGAGTCAAAGCAAGCCACTGGGTGAGGGAAATATCGGCAACTCTGTCCGACTTGTACACTTCAATCCAGATGAGGTCCTCATCCTCCGAAGTATTCTCGATGTAGTGACTACATTCAGTTAGTACCATTCAGAAAATGCTACTATACCACTTACCCAGAATTATCAGGAAACGCCGCAGTATCACCAGCAGAAAAGTCAAACGTTCGCGCAGCAGCATTTCCAATAAACACAGTCGCCCGTGCAGTGCCTTGGTGGAAGTATAGCCATTCCTCTGCATTGGGATGCCAGTGTAGCTCGCGCAGGCCACCTGGCTTGAGGGTGACAAAAGTAGCAGCGAGGGTCTTGGAAGCAGGGAAATTTGTCGAGTCAATCTTCCAGAACTTGCCGCCAGTGCCACCGATCCTTTCGGGATCGTGTTGGAATGTGCGGTAGACGAAGGAGCTGTTGCCTGAAAGCTTACCAGCAGGACCGTCGGTGACGTTCTTCTTGGCAGGCTCGGCCTTGAGAATGTATGGGTTTGGGTTTGTGACGTTCTCAAAGACTGAGGCATCTACACCAAAGTTCTTGGCCAGGATATCTTTGGGCGTGTGGTTGATCCAGTCATCGACCATAAAAGTGGTGCTACGTATGTTAACAAAGCCACGTATGACGGACGTCTAACTCACCCAATCTTGTCAAAGTCGGCTTCATCAAAGACCAAGAGATACTCGTTCTCATCGGCGAGACCCTGGACGGTGTGGGCGGCTCCTTTGGGAAAGTACCAAATGTCACCATAGTTGAGGACCTCTTCCTGGTATCTGCCATACTCGTCTACAGCAGAGATGAGGACCGAACCGTTGTACACAATTCCCCATTCGGCCTGGCTGTGTTAGTCTCGTAAATCGAGAAAGAGTTGTGAACTTACAACGCGATGCCAATGAAGCTCTCGAATGGCACCCTTGACAAGGTGCTGTTGAGCTCCAGCTATGTCATGACTGGACGGAAGATCTTGTATGACCTGCTCACGAGTCCAACCTCCCTTCAAGAGACGGGTCTTGGAGTCAGAGAAGCTCCATTTGAGATTAGGAACAACACCGTTGTCAGTAGACTGACGTCCAAGGTTATCAGGGTTTTGGAGATCGAGCTCCTTATTCGTGCCGCCTGAGAACAGTGAGTATTTACGAAAGTCTCAGAAATAACGAGGCGTACCCAGAATAACTGCGCCTTTACCCTTGCCATCAATTGGTTGGCCTTTCTCGAAGCCAGGTTGTTGGGCTTCCTTAGGAGCAGCAGTGACAATGCTTGTTCCGAGGCAGAATGCCAAAGTGGGAATCAAGTATGATAAGCTCTTCATAGTGCACCGAGACAAATTAGAAGAAGGATATTATGGCAGAGGACTGCTGGGACAGTAGACGAAGATAATTAAAACATGTACCCTATGTCGCACACGATATCTTATACTCTGCAACACTGCATGAGTCGTTACGACATCATACATGAGAATATGGCGAGCGAACTGGGAAATTGTGAGAGTCACAGTCGTAAAGATAAACCGACCCGAGCACTTACACAAATGAAACTATCATAAGCCGCCCTGTCTCAAAAGAACAACGATCGTCGCGGCTGCATGAAGCTATCAGGAAATAGGCCGCAGCGAATGATGACCCTAAATGGCGTATTCTCAGTGAGAACCGTGCCACGTGGGGGACAGAAGCAGCGTCAGATGTCCAAGCAATACTGTGAATAAAAAGTAAGAACTAGAGGTAACGTACACGATAAGCGGA
>JAAGWP010000171.1:0-27795 GCA_013266165.1 Fusarium graminum
TGCCTGCACCTGCCCCTCCAACTCGTCTTCAGCGATGGATCTGTACCTGTGCCTGTGCCCCTGCTCTCCAATCGTACAGATTGCCTATAAAAGTCCATCTAACCTAGGCTCCATCCTTTCTTATTATTCCCTTCTGGAATTGCTTGTTAATTCCCGCGATTGGTGAGAATACGAGATTTGACAGGACCGTTCATTCCGGGCCGTGTTGGCTAACAACGGTTTCTCCAAAAAAAGGCTTATGGTGATGTGATGGATGATGGTCTCACTGTTGGCAGAACGAGAACATTAGAACAACAGAAACAGAGTGAAACAACAGTTCAGACTATTGCTTTTTTGTAGACCGACAGTCCCGATACTGACGCCATTATCTGTCGCCCTACATGCCTTACGTACAGTTCTATCGCCATGAGTGGATTGGATGCCAACCACTATCTCAGCTCAGGTTTATATAAGATCATCTACCCACCCGGTGCTTCTCATTGGCTTCAATCTACATACGCCCCCTGCACAAGCCACGATCAAATCTTTCAGGGGGTCCAGGTGCTGTTTATACTTTACAGGTAGCCATCAAGTAGTACATGCTGCACTTGTCTTGTCGTTGATCCAACATTGCGCTATTATTGTCCCAAGCAAGGAGTTCTTTCTAATTATTAATCAACTATTCAACCTTTTGTATCCTTCATCTTGGAGCCGCTTCACTCCCAAGCCAAGGCATACCAACGATCGCCCCGCTTTGCCATGCCCTGTCTGATTCGTATAGTACCTACAGACCATTCAGAACTGTATACTACCTACGTACATACGCCACTTCCGAAACACGATCGATCTAATAACCGATACCTGTCAAGCTTGATTCGGATTTGTATTTCGTACTTCCACCAACGACATGAGATCAGTAGTCGGAAACTGGCGAATTAACTTGTGTCGTCTTGTCTGTTTGAGTGTTTGTGGTTCTGTCCGATCAATTTTCCGGGCTGCTTGCTCACCGCAAGAAAGCCACCGAGATATATATATGAGTACCGTACCAACAAACTGGACTGGAGGACCAGGTGCCAACAGCTCGGACCAGGTCAAAATCATCCACGCTCTTTTGCAGGCACCTTTCTTTTTGTCGAGCCCACCGGTATTGTCAGCTGGACGGAAACCCATGCCCTTGACGCCAGCTGTCAAATAATGCAATTTAATCAGTGCAGGTGCAAAATCTTGTCTTTCATGGCTTACAGCTTTCAGATTAGTTACCTTTTCTGCTCCACCCCCTTCCTTGTCTTGTGTCTACGGTAAAGTAGATAACACAATTAATTATTGTACCAACACATCGGGGGACCGGGGGCTGAGCCAGACGGGAATGGCCAGTCCCTATTTGGAGCGGCATCCTCTCTCCCAGGCTGCGGTGGACATCTGTTACACAAGATCCGGCAGGAGAGCATTTCCTTATCGCATACTCGGATGTGCTCGCATAGATTGATAGCCATGCCGAGGCATCCTGCAAGTGTCCTAGCTGACTAACCGCAAAGCCAAACACGACTAACTTGGATATCTGGAACGAGTTGGCCGAATTTGTGGAGTATCATGGTGGTTTAACCTGGGCCTCCACTACATTGTGTATTACCTTATGTAGCCTCACTCTTAAAAAGACGCACCAGTCATTGACCCACCCTCGATATCAGGACCCTAGACCCTAGCCTAGCCCAGGGCTTGTTGGCCTGATCGCCAGGACCCGACGAACTTACAGTAGTCTCTCCACCGGGAGCTGGGCTATCCGTTCATCGTCATACTTAGTCAAAGCTCTGTGTTGAGAAACTTGAGGCTTCATCGTTGAGGCTTTAGCGTGACTCCACAACGACCACAGACAGTCATTATCACGGGACTACGGATACCTACTCCATACCACGCCACAACATACAGGCCCAATCTCGTTTTTTATGATAGATCTGTTAACCTCAATCAAAAGTGCAACGATCGTAAAAAGAATATGTCTCAGTTGGTGTACGACATACTCCGCAAAAACAGTGCAGTTGGGAGATCAAAGCGCGCTGTTGTAGCAAGCTAATCACAGTAGAGGAACCATACGCAATCAACCTCACTTTGCTGCTCAATGATGGACCGGTGATGTTTTCAACGGCATTGCCTCTATCCGAGGGGGCTATTTTCTTCCAAACCAAAAAAAAAAAAAAAATATTAATAAAAAAAATCCAATTGGACAACCTTCACTCCACAAACCAAAGAAGAAGCTGGATGTTGTGTTGCACATCAAACCATCCAGTTCCTGCCGGCCAGCTAACAGAAACATTACTTGCACAAGTCCCTTTCGTCTCTGCCACACACACATTCTACAGGCCGATCACTCACATCTAGCCACGGCGACTATCGATCTCCTCCCCCTGTCCTGCATACCGCCTATCTCCCCACCAGCAATCAAGATTCCCAGGACCAAGCTGCAGCACTTCAAGTTTAAATTTAGGTAGATATGCCGAACACGTCTGCCGTGGGATCTTCGAAGATCAACTGTCATAACCGGAACTCACAAAACGAAAACCTGGCCTCTTTATACATACTATACCGAGAATCAGAATTCGTCTCAAAGAGAAGCTCGGGGAATTATAGGGACAATTAGTTCGTAAACACTATTCTACAAAGGTCGCCGATACACGAGTCCTCGAAATAGTCACAATCGACTCGGAGCACGCCATGGCCTGCTCTAACTGTTTCATCAAGAACTGGTTTCTACTCCTTAGTCTGCTCTACCATGCAGGTCATGGCTAGTCTCAGCTCGCAAGAGGGCTCAAACTTAGCCCGGGTTGGGTGATCATCACCAAGGTCTCTCTTCCATGCCAAGGCTGTCAGGAAGGAGGGGCGCAGGGTCGAGACCAATGCCCGTTGAGTTTCAGCGTGGCGTGTATTATTGAACTGCTTACAACCGTGCACCGCCTATCCTACAGTACACACGACCTCATCATGGTAGGCATACGAGGGTTTGATCGGAAACTAAACCAATTCTTACTTATCACCGAGAGCATACATACAGTGTTGGTGTTCCGGTACCATTGTCTACCAAGGAGCGGCTGAACTAGTAATTACGGGTCTTGCAACCAGAACATCCGTAAAGAAGCAATGTTGTCGCTATGACACAGCAGCAGATCGGTCAAGTTCGTTTTACAAGCCTGTATTGGCTGCTTCAATCTGTGAGTAATAAATGAACGGCTCTCACGCCAGAGGCCGGTTTGTTGAGCAGCAAGGGTGTATAGTGCCACCATGTCGACATTACCAGGCTCTCCGGGATCACGCACGGCATGCAGGCAATGTCATTTAAGTGTGCAGCGAGTCAGCAAGATTGATATGGCTCACTTCACGTGTATCAAAGCGTTTGTGTGGCTGACTGAATTAAAGTTTCTTCCCAACGGGCAGATGACTATCGAATGTCACCACATCTGATGCCTTGGGAGGTTTGATGCTTGGAAATGCTTGTTGTTCCTGGGTATTCCAAAACTCCTATCTAATAAATCTATCCAAACCACGCACTACACCAAGGTTGATAAACCCCCTATAATGGAAATGAAATAAACATCCGTACATCTTGGTCATTTTCCCTTATTTGAAGAAATCTCATCCACATGCATGCATAACTCGTACAAATGTTCATCTTCAAAGGTGGTCAACCATACGTTTTAGTGGATTTTTTAAGGTCAACGTGCAAGACATGTTGCTGAAGAATGAATTCAGCCGTGAACTCACAGGCGGCCAGCTATATTGTCTCTGACGCGCAATGTTGCTAAAGCATAAGCGTGCCAACAAGTTTGTGCAATGTGTGAGGAGTATTGACGTCTGGGTACAGCATTTTAACTCCACTGTCGATCATACCAGGGTCTTCTCGATCTTGACCAAGAGCTTGCCTCCTGGTATAGCGCGGGGCTTGCAGTCCATAAGTCGGATGAATCGATAGCCAGGGCGGAGACGGTCAAGGCGAATGCAGGCCCATGCGAGAAGCGGCGTGCTACCAAGTTTAGATGAATCGTCTTCGACTTTGAACCTAGAGTAAAGATCGCATTAGTGTCATGCAAACCAACAAGCGTTTCGTCCCGCCCCGCCTCGCCACCAGATAGCGGATCTCATGGATCACCGAGCTCGTGTGATTGACACTAGTCATCATTCTAGGATCAGACACGACCGCACAGAGCAAGTTAACCTTACTAGGATTTGTATTTTATCCTTTGTTCAGCAGTGAACAGGAGGTCCGTGTGCACTTGCATGTCGGTCGTGTCTTGGATAGCACCTGATCATATACCATGTACCATTTGAACGGGGTAGCATGCTGTTGAGATCAACGCAGCTCACCGGTGGGGTGCAAGAGGCCTGTGACCGCCTAAGACCAACAGCGGTGCTTCTACGGCATGCTCGCGATTGGTAAGACACGGCAGACGGCTCAAGAGCAGGACGTGAAAGGGTGTGTCATGAGGATGACAGAACGGAGGTTATTCCAACTTACCTGATGAAGCTGAGCTCTTCTACCACCTTGGGGATGTTGAGAAACTGAAGAGAAGCGCCATGTGGCCCGAAATCGGGGTGGTCCGTCTTGCCAGTATCCGTTTTATCTTTGTACTTGTGCTCCTGCATATGTCCGTTGCGTTCGTTGTCAGTCGGTTTATCAACATGCAGTTCCGCCTTGATCAACGGACGCAAGGTGCTAGCAGAGCGGCCAGCATCAGGCAAGTCGCCGGTTTGAACTGGAATGTGTTGACCGGCGAAGACAGTGATTTTCAGATTCATGGTACGTCCTGGCGTGGCTTCGCTCTGAATCTCTGCAGACTTGTTGGAACTCTGGTAACCCTCGGGTTTCAGAACCCACCCCTTCTCATCTGCAAACATGCCCTCATTGAGCATCATGCCTTCGTCAAGATACTGCCAATTCATAGCAACCATCTGGACACCACCACGCCAAAAGAGACTCGGATCTGGGTTGGAACTGTCAAACCTTCGACCAGCAGGGAAGGCACGCATGAAAAATCCTTTGTTATGAGTAAACATCTCACGGTGCTGCTTCTGGTGAAGTTCAAGAATGCGATTCTCGCTGATAGAAAAGATATGGGCAGGAATCTTGGCTTCCTTGGTTGCAAGACCCTTGTAGTGTTGACTGCGAGTATACACAGCCAGCTTGCCAAGGTTCTCACATATATTGACCTTTGAATTGGAGGCCTTTGCGTGTGAAGAAAAGGTGCTGTTCGTGCCCGACAGAGAGGGTCCCATGCACTGTGAGGGACGGTCATCCTCGGACCCCGACGCATCCTCGTCGTTTGCATATACTGCAGGCAGATCCATGGTGCTAGGTGGCACCACAATCTTCGCAGGAGCCTTCTTTACCTTAACAAGAATCCGCTTCCGTAGCTCTCCAAGCTTCGGTAGCTGTAATCTAGGGCCAGTGTCATCGAACGCCTTATCCACAAGCATCTCACCCCATTCTTCCTTCATGATTTTGACCATGACCTCTTGCTGATCCTCGTCGGCGTGCACTTCCAAACTGACAATGATGGGAAGATCGTTATCAACAAATGCAGACTCGCCAACGACTCTGCATACCTCTCGAAAACCACATGGCGCAGTTAGTGTCCATCCATGGGTCACGATGGGTTCATCCTTGGGGTATGTCGGTCTTAGGCGTGGAATTGGGGGCTTTGCAATATCAAGACGATCGCCGGACTCTTGTGTTTCCAGTTGGATATGGTTGAGGCTTGATCGCGGAGAAGAATTTCGGCTTCCAAAGCTAGTACTACGAGCACGATTGGCATCTTTCTCGCTGAGATACTCCTCGACCTTTTCGATGACAGTTGTAGCAACATTAGGGAAGGATTCGCCAGACAATCCGCGCTTGTGATCGATTTTCATGGACCTGTCACTTGTCGTTGGAATTATAGTATCACCGTTCCATACATCTATCTCGATACATCGACACCCGCGAAGGAGAACCTGTTGTGCAATATAGGTCAGCTATACCTTTCTCGGAAGATATGTGTTAAGGGTGTCGTTATCGCGACGTACAGTTCTGTATGCCTCAGGCGAGCTTCTGCTCAAAGAAGCCAGTTGGTTTCCGACCAAGTATGTGTTGTGGCTGCTGCTAATGAAGTAATTTGTGAGAGGCTTGGAAAGATCCTTCTCAGGTAAAGGTTCCGTGGCATCCCAAGAGAAGTCAGTAACCCAGGTGTATTTGAAGTCTCCCAAAGTATAATATTCTCTGGATAGCTCGTTGACCGCGCTCTCACTCTCGCCCTGGACGGTTCGCAAGAATTCGGCAAACTTAGCTCTGGAGAGTTTAGATTCTGAACCTCGCAGGTCATCATATGTACGGTCGAGGGCCTCATGCATCTGGGTAGTGATGTGGATGTCGGGTATGTCAATATCAAGGATTGGCGCTTGCTGAGTTGAATTCTGGCTGGAGCATTCATCGGTCGGCGGAGATTTTTGTGTCGTCGGCTGCTCCCAGCCGTGCATGGGAGCCGGAGAAGCAGCTGTGGTGAAGCGAACCATGCCCTTAAGAGCATTGATTGCTTGGACGTTGGAGTTGCCGAAGATGGACATGGTGCGCGTGCGCCTGGGCTTATCGTCCTTTGCGCTGCGTCGTCGCTGCATTCCCGTGTCAGTGGCTGCAATATGGAGTGTTCAAAGGCCAGTAGCACTCACGACGAGACCGCAGAAAAGCGACATGATGGCAGTTACTCGTTACCAGGAACGAATTGGAGCTTGGAGCTGGCGATGTCGGCAATAATTAGGCAGAGACCATTGGAGCGAGGCAGTTGCCCCGTTGGCTCAGCCAAACATGGAAAAAAAAGGTCAACTTGAGCTCTGTCGCTTGAGAAAATCGATCGCAATGAGTTGAGATGATTCAGGTGATTCTTAGTTTCGGTTCTGATGATCACCGAACGTGACGAAATAAGGAGTTGGGAGAAGGACAAAATGAATGGACTGGATGTCAGCAATGGATGCCCATTTGATAGGCGATATTAGGCGGTCGCCTCCAGTACAAAAGTCAGGCTAACGGGCGAGTCCAGGTCTCACTAGCGCACTGCAGCACAGCCCTAGAGGAGTGTTCGGACAGGGGAGAATGGAGGGAGAATGGACGCCGAGACCCAGGGCTGAAAAAGAGTTGCACTATGGAGGCTTGGGGGCCAGGATATGATTGGAGAAGCAGGTACCTACGTACAGTCTGGTTGCTTGATGGGCAGCAGTGGAGTAGAAATACAGCATCATGGCAGTGACCTTTATGCCCTTTTCGATCTAGGATGACTGCTCCAGAACGAGAGCGACAGCATGGCAGATTAGAGGCTGTGCTGTGACGCGTCGGGGGGGTTCTATGTTGCTCTGCATTATGGTCAGCCCTGTTTCTTCGGGATTGCAATGTCTGTTAAGCATACATATGTTAATGAAGAAAAGATCGCATGATATCGTCCATGCTCTTGTTAGTTCAGGTACAATCTATCCTAAGCCCGAGTCCAGGCATCCAACGCCCAGACTAACGGCTCCGGCCCCGGGCCGCTTTCTCCTGGGACGGGGTGCGTGGGGCCGGGCGGGGGCGCAGTCAACGGAAGCCAGAGACCAGAGGCTGTGAGGTCATAGCTTGGCCACGTCCACCTCCAATGTCAGCGTCACTACTATTACTACCCTATAGAATACGTCAAACCTGTCAAGACAATTCTGTGGAAACACTTCTGAGAGCACATCGCGATATCTTGTAGTAAACCGTTGTACATCACAAGTCACAGTAAACAGGAACTCTTCTGCTTTCACAACTCGACTGACGTCGTTATCAACTCAGTCATCACCAAAACAACGGCATCATGAGCTTCAGAAACGAATACGAAGAGCAGGTGCGGGCTTGGGGCTTCCAGCGAGTTGTTACCTGGAGCGACTCTCCGTAAGTCACTTTGTTCCATTCTCTATCTCAAATCCTGTAAGATGAGGCTCTTGCACAGCCTCGTCAGAATAATCCATGTCCTTTCTAACCTCTTGCAGAAATACTCACTACCCACCGCACTCGCATGCCGCTCTCACCACCCACTTGATCATTGAGGGTTCGATGACGTTGTGGTATCCCAAGGAGGAAGATAGTCAGAAGCAAGTCTATGGTATCGGCTCACGTATCGATGTCGATGCTGGGCGAGTCCATGAGGTTGTCATAGGAGGCAGTGGATGTACTATGGTGATTGGGGAGTAGATAGCTACTCCGGACTGTATTTTACAGCAAGTGATTAAAGTTGGATTTGAACAGGTAGTAATGTATGATGTTTAAGAAACTGGTAAGCTCGGAAAATGTCAAAACCTCCCACGTATTATCAGCCTCGCTGAAAGATTTGCGCCCATTCAAGTTGTATAGACAATATTTATTTTTTTAACATCTCCTCATCATAAGCTTACCCTGGAGAACTACCCGCCGCCGGATATAAGTTCAAGAAGCCAAAACAACACACGACAAGATCGGATGACGTGGGTTCGCGATTCCCCCAAGTTCTCCCAGATTATTCGGTCGAATCATGCTAAGGGAGTATTATACCACTAAACCATTCGCCCGAAATTATTGAGTGGCGGTGGCCAAGAATGGGATATGTTCATTCGGGAGACCGACCTCTGCCAGGAGAGGGTCTACCACCGCAAGATAACCAAAGGGTGGATATTGGTGAGTAGAGGAGGTCAGGCCAGAGCAGACACGGGACAGCGGCCGCAACAAACAGTCATGAAGAGGTTGGTATATCACGTGAAATGAATCGAGAGTTTGCTGTCGCGAAGGCCCCGTCGTGGGGTCGTGAACGTATCTGCAAAAAATTGACCAATGGCATGTGGTGGAAGATGTGTGGATGAGCTGTTGCATGTCGATCCCGGAGAATTCAATGGTGCGACTTTACAGATTCCCATGTGCAATCATTCCGTGTTCTGCAGCACTATGATGTGACGATGTGGTATAATCCGTCAGCATATAATTGAGTGCATTCACAAACTTGATATGGGAGAAGAGCATATGAACAAGGAGACGGGCACATTTGCAGAGCAGTCTTGATAGAATCGCTGATATAGGTTGAAAACAAAAGTCCATGAGACAAGCTCGTTTCTCGATTTTGGAGACTGATGGGTGAACCCATGCCGGGATGGAATGGGATTCTCTCTCCGGCCGCCATCCGACGGATGGAACCGTGGGTTTATAAATATTTCCCCACACCAGAACGTCTCATTTCGTGTAACGTCATCCGGAGTATGCAACTGTATATGAAGCAAGGAGGTTGGGCCAATTCGCTTTCACGAAGAAACGGAGGGGGATGCCGGTCCTCATCAGCCGAACTGCCCATATGGGAAAGGTGTCTCCGTAGCCGGTGTTGTATTATGCTATGATTTACCTTTAATAGCGGAAAATCATCTTTGTAAGCTTGATCACGATAAGGCTCAAGCATCGTTGAAAGCCGAGGTCTCACGCACGTCAAACCTTGAACCTGGCGGACCACCGGTGAGAGGTTACGTATGCATTGTGGTTCAGTACTCATTTGGAGTCTCTTGATAGTTTGTGCTAGATTTGAAGTTTGTTCTGCTGCTGATCTTGGCACAAGTAATTGCTAGCAAAGTGAGTTGGCTAGCGCATTCAACAAGCCAATGATGGATGATGACCAGTCAGCAAAGCGCCGTGGATGTCCATTGGCGAGCGCGCGCGCGCGTGTGTGTGGCTGGACGTGCGGATAAACAAATCAAAGTTCAATAATTGCAACCGTGTCTGGGTTTGGGAGCAGTACTACAGAGCCGTCAAAAGCCTTGATTTGAGTTATATAATGATTTATTGTATAGTAGATATCGTACCTGGATACCTATAGCAAGCGGATAATGTTGGTCTCACTTGGTTTAGGACTAGGTACAGGGTACTACACATAACACAACAACAACACGCTGGCTGTCCTCGGTCTGGACTGGAGCTGCGGTTCTCATCGTGGTCGTACGTTGGGAACATCTGAAACGCCCCGTTACGAGTGGTAGGTGGGTTTGCGTTGTGGATCACGGCGTTGAATTGAGCGGGCTGTTTTTGGTTTCTTGGTGGGGCTTTGTTATTCGACATGATGGAGGTGACGGCATGGAGAAATCATGATGCAGCCACATCGTATCGAATCGTATCGTATATGCTTTTATGTAAGTATGTATGTATTGTCTTGTATTACCTATCGGTGCTTGCTGGACTCGATACAACATGGTGATCCCGATGATACAACATGGGCATCGTATCCATGGAGGAAGCGCTCGGACGGCTTGCGCGTTTCCCTGCCTTTTCCTGTTTACAAAAGGTGACAAAAGCAGTGATAGGCAGATCAGGTCTGTAACACTGCGGCTCAGCCCATAGTTGGACAGCATCATGTCAGCTCCAGGGCGGCCTCGGTCGTCATGGAGTTGGAACAAGACAAGATTAAGGAAACAAGACAGAAAGAGGCGCCCGAGAAAGAGACCGACCGCCGGGGTCACACCCGTTAGCAGTAAGGGCTGTAATGATAAAAAGGCGGTGCGGCGAGTGCTGTAGTTGGTGGTCAGTGCCACCAATTGCTGTAACCACCTCTAAATTGTGAGCCATACTCCCTAAACTTTGATGATGATTTACACCAGCATAATTTCGCTGATATTCATTGAGTGAAAATCCAAGACCTGATCGATTTGGATCTGCACTACATCATCTACGTGTGTAGCCTGAGGCTTAAGGCTTGAGCTGGCTGAGGCTGTAAGCTTGTAATTCAATTCTCGTTAGAGATTGGCTGCGTCACGCTGTCGCTGCATATAAGCAAGTGTATACCTACACATGTAGTCAGATAACCAAAGGTCGAATGAAGGTTTAAGAGCCGCCCCATATGGAAGAAACCTAATCAGAGCTGATCCTGTTTACCGTGGATAATTACCTTCGATCTGGACGTCAATCAAGTTTCCTCGAGGCTCAAGCCTCTAAATCAGCCTCCCGGTGCATGAATGGTGAGATGAGTTGTTACTTCCTCGAGGTGTGCGCCTGTGAATCGAGGACATATTTCCGATATCGATTGTATGCTCGGTCGGTTGATTGGCCGTTGGGCGGTTGACGAAACGTGCAATCCATCGTAGACCAATCGTATCAGGATCGGACGTATCGATCAAGGGCCTTGGCAAGTGCTACCAGCCTGCCTTAGCTCTATCCCTAGCTGCTGATAGCTACTACCTAGCTCCTAGCCTCCTAGCCTCCTAGCCTCCTGCCCCCACTGATTAGGTGCTGTAACTACTAGCAGAACCACCAACTCACTCATCTCCACCCTCTCCCGTCATATCATTCATGGTTTCATTCGCGACTCATCCCGTCCAAGCTTTTAGAGAAACTCAGAGTTTCGTCCCTTCCGGGTCAGAAGCAAGGCAAGGACGATCGAGCACCTCCTCTTTTTGCATGTGTCTCTGTTACTGTATCCGATCTGTAGCATCAGCACTACTTCTCGTTCTAATCCGGTTCGGCTGTGGCTGCTTCATTCTTGGCTGTCGTTGATGCTCGCGTCTCGTCTCGACATGATTCTATCCCCTGCTCGGTTTGGCCTGGTCTCACCCCTCACGGACATGGATCTCATACCTTAACAGCCAGGTTCTCCTTCTTCTCAACTCCGCCAAAAATGTCATGGATCTTTATACTTAGCTTGCCGCTCATCCAACCTCTTCCCTCTCTTTTTTGTCCGTACTCCTCTCACCTCTCATAGCCTCGAGCTTCTTTTACTCTCACCTTCCGGACTCTTAGCAATTATACCGGACAATCGACCAGACAATCAACCAAACTTGACAACTGCTCCTCCACACCCCTCAATCACCTTCGTCTTCCTCACGGCTGATCGGCAGGCGGGTCAGTTCGTGTTTGACGGCATGGAGGCGTCTATGTACCAGTGAACGGTCATTTCTGCTCGTTGAGCGAGCCTTGCATATTTATTCCGAGCACCAAACATCTCTTGCTTCCGACAGCATCTCACGACTTTAGGGATTAGAGCTTCTGATCCAATGGGCAATGAACAATCCGCCGAAACCCCTCGCGGGCCTCGGAAACTATCCAAGCCACCTCACTGCACCCAGACATCAGCAACTGGTTTGCCATACGATGCTACTGCTGTGACACCCCATCGTGAACATTTTGCCAACTCGTATGCCGTCGGCCCGCTGCCACCTGCTCCTGAAAGGATTTCTTCCACGAGGAGAGTGACGCCTGGGCTCGGTCTAGCCGTCCAAGCCAGTGAGGCTGCCAATCCCATGCCGTCTCCTACATGTAGGGGCATCAGGCGTGATTCTGCCACCCGAACGCGATCTATCCAGTCAGAACAGTCCCCTAGACTCCCAAGCTTTGTCAACAGCTCTGGGACCAACTCTGTCGCTCGGGATAGCGGCTACCGCACACTCGCGCGTGCTGATAGGTTTGTGCTACGGTGCTTGTTCATATCGATAAATAGAGCTAACTTTCTTGAAAAAGCATGCCCGTTACAGTCAGCCGTGGCTCCATCAGCTACGATATGAGAGCTGCTGATCGTAAACAGTTTCTGAATGCCAAGGAGAAGCTCCCAAGCGAGCCCGTCATCTCCAAGTCTAACCTCTATTCTGATAAGGCTTGCCAGGATGTGACGGGTGATCCTAGCAGCATCAACCAATCTGCGGGCTCGTCCATTAGCAGAACAAATTCAGACGTTTCTCTCTACATGCCAACGCGCCGGCGCTCTGTCGTTCAAACCCCAGGAATAGCGACCAGAGCCTATCATTCCAAGTCCCCGGTCTCAGCCAAGTCGAACTTCCGCAAGAGTCTCCCAACGACCCCCAACCAATCGAGGCGCAATTCAATTGAGTCAGGCATAGCAAGGCGTATGTCAATGCCCACAACGATCCCATCTCAAGCGCAATCTTCGGCCCGAGCCATAACTCCAGTCGAGGCCGACTACAAGCAGTTAGGTGGTATGAAGTTTGGGTCTCTGCGCATCACAAACGGGGCTCCGGGGACTTCTCCAGTGCCCGAGCATGACGTCAGTCACCAAGGGGCCTCTGAGTCGACACTAATCATCCCTCGTGAGGACTACTTTGACGAGCAGTCCAGCGATCCTCCCAGTTTGACTTTGATGAGTAGAGGGGCGGACACGGCAGAGTGCAGAGAGCCTATAACGGTTGGGAGGCCAGTCACTGCTCCAGTTCCAGGCTTCGTTGCCCAGCATTTGAATACTGGGGACAAATCTAGAATAGGCCATGGTGGAATGTCTGAGAACGGGAATGCTGTCTCATTTCCCGTTGCTGAGGTTCTGCACGTGAGGGACGACCCCAGTGCAAAGCCGGACCCCAATAAAATGCAACTCGGGTCCGAAAACAAAATACTCAAGGACTTATCAAGATCTGACAGTGGCTTCATCCCAAGCCCTTCATCTGAAATCACGCAACGGACCGCGTCCCGAGTTGACAGCGGTTACGGTTCCAATGTCTCCCTACGGTCACTGCCTAGCTTGAGGTCCGGCATCACGGATAAGAACACAATGGCTTCAGAAAGGTCTGATGTCGATATGTCGGGCATGTGCTCGCCCTCGGATTCGACCTCGACTCGCACAAATTCCCTTGTTCCCTCCCAAACACGCAACCGGCTGCCCATTCATCTGGAGGTCCCTTTGTCCTCGACAGATGACGATACATCCACTTGCCCAACGAGCCCGTCAAGTCCAAGTAACCGATCCTTCTCTCCGTTTGCCCGTGGTAGCCGCATGCGTCTCTCTTCGTTGAGATCCACCAGAAGTTTCGAGCCACGAGTGTTGAGCAATGGGACAACGCCACCGCTTGTTTGTGAGGGAGATGTTGAGGAACACGCTCTTCCTTCACCTCCCGATACCAGCCGTGGCGGGAGCAAGATCTACCGATTTTTGAATGGCTCCAGGAAAAAAGGGTCGATAGCAAGAGGAGGGGTATCCGCGGTCAAACAGGACATACTTATCAATTCTCTGGAACTCAAGGCGAAGTCTCAACCTGCATCTCAGCGATCTTCGCCCCAGAGCAAGCCTAGTAGAGGTACTCTGCATACTATTTTGAGTGTTGAAAGCCAAGATGTGGTCGGAGGCACGAGACGGGAGGAGGAAGAAGAAGAAGTGAAAGGAAGTGCCAAACCCGCAAACAAGAAGGTGTCTCGGCGCCTATCATGGCGTCTATCTATATCTCAGATGTTCGGCTCCCGAATTGCAGACACCAGTCCTTCTCTTAGCTCTGTACCCGAGACCGACCAGAGACGCCCATCAACCGCCATGGGGCCTTCTTCTGCTCCTTTCCACGGTACCTCTGGCCCTCGAGCTGCAAGTTCATGGTCAATAAGGCCAGAGCTAAAGGAAGCTGCTAGTGGCCCTGGTGGTCTGGCCTCGCCTACCCGCAAGATGGCCGACAAGCCCGGCAAGCAACTGAAGCATGATAAACCCGAACTAGCTCATCTTCGCACAAATGTTTCGGCCCCTGACTTGCCAGCACGCCGTCGATTGTCGCTTAGTCCGTCCCAACTCGAGATGGACCACGCAGTGCGAACAAAGACTTCACCACCTGTGAGCATGCAGACCCGAAGCGCCAAACCTCGAGGGAAATCACAAGGGCATAACCGATCCATGACACCTTCTTTCCCCCTGAACTCCCGACCAAACAATGGTCGGCGACTTTCTTTGCCTCAAGATTATGGTCGAATCACACCTCAAAACCGGCAGATCTCGCATGCTCGTACTGAATCTCGCAGCTCAAACCGAGGTATGGCTATGAGCCCTGCTCCTGGCACTGGGTCTCAGCATGCCTACAATACTCAACAGCCTAGGGCTATGACATACTTGATTACTGGCACACAACAATCAGGCCCAGTTATGGCTCAGACCATGCATCATCGTCGAGTGTCGGCACCGATACAACCACGTCACAACCATAACATATCGCATGCGAGAAGCAGCACTGCATTAATGCAATTACAGCAGCAACACTTTAACCAGCAGCAGCAGCAGCAGCTTCTTCAGCATCAGTACCGACCTCAGTCGTCTATGCAATCGTTGGCACCCATGGACATGTACACTCTCAGTCAACAACTACAGCAGAATTATATAATGCAGAACCAAGCTCTAGTCTATGGGGCGCCAAACATGGTCCAGCAATATCCCAATGTTTACGTTACGGGGCCTATGCCCAATCAACACATACATGGGAGACGAAGCTCCGAGGGCGGAATGTTGGTACAAGATGCCCCGTTCCGAATTCTTCACAGTTATAACTCGCCAGCATATCGGAATGTCCCTATCTGGAGCCAATAGCCGAGAGCCTACCAGACCGGCTCACCTGTGTTTGTTACGATAGCATATATGATGGAAGGATTTCGTTGTTCTTATTGATTTCCTTACTGTTTGGCGTTTTTCGGTATAGGCAACCTTTCCTTGGGATACTGGAGTTGGCCCACAGCGTCCACACGCATTCATTCAAACATTGTCTTTCATTTCGAGAAATCGCATGTGCATCTCACGATCGGGAAACCCGTTATCAGACCTGTCAGCTTCGTTCACAAGATACTGAACTTGTGTTATCTTGATGATTTGTTACCGAAAAGCATAGTCTTGCTAAGCGATGTTGAATTTCCAGCTGCTATTTTACGGCGCATCATGCTCTTGTGGAGGATGGAAGGTCGATCAGATGGGTAGTTCTATATGCAATACAACTTAATAATTTCGTGCAAGAAGATGTATCCTTGAATTCTGTTCAGCGTCTAAATAGCCAAGCTGAGCTAGCAGAATGTAGATTGCATTACATTGGACAGGAAAGAGAACGGGCCAGGTCAAGCAAGCACCACGGAGTACGGATAGGCAACCCCATGATATTGAACACAGCCCCAACTGGATCGACAAAGGGTCCGGCAGAGGTGACGTGACATGAAAGACGTGTTATTGATCAATCAGGACCCTGCAGGAGACCACGAGTGCAGATATGACTGGACGGCGATGCTTAGTTGTATGAAGCGAGGTTGACGACCTGGCTCCTGGTTACAGGAGTGTGACCTCAAGCCTTCACACCACAAAGGCAGGGGTGAAGACGCGGACAAGTCACGAACCCACTCTGGGCCCTGAAGGCCACAAGGACAGACCTTGGAAGCGGATTTCTCTTACAGTTGTTGTTTTAACACATGGGCCAGTAACTATGGAGAAGAAGTAATCGTTGATAAATTGTGGTAATGCGTTTGGAAGCAAGCGTGGAGTTTGATGTCTGACGTATGTGCGGAGACCTAGTTATAAGATCGTCTTGGAACAATAGCGTGACGACAATCGAGTCGGACGACAAGACCAAAACGAAGAAGAGATGATGGGGGGATCCGGTGGGACGGTTTTTGGCAAGGTGTTTGTGGATCGGACTAAACGGATGCTATTTTTAAGTTATAGGGGACACATGCATTCTTGACAGCCTTTAATCCCCCAGAGACCCAGAGACGGGAAAACTCCACTTTTGTAGACGAGAGAGAATCACCTGATTTATTAAAGAATGATTTCGGTAAAACAGCGACCCTGTCGATGGTGTCGTAGCAACATGATCGTTGTCCAAGGAGAGAGGGAGGCCTGAACAGTTGGCCCTCAAGCTTGGTATTGCCAAGCTTCCACAAGGTATGCAGATAATTGTGTAAAATATTAATTGTTTGTGTTGACTATGATGACGACGACTCACTCAGTATTTGACAGGGGTGGATGATCCACCACTTGTTGGAGGTTGAGATGCGTTGTAAAGCACTGAATACCTCAAAAGAAGAAGAAGAGAAGAAAAGAAGAAAACGGCAACGCGATATATATGTACGTTGGGGGAGTATGGGTTAGAAGGTATGCTTATCTCAACTTCAATGATTTGGGTGAAATTATCAAGAAAGGACCAACAGGTAGGGAAACCATCCATGTACAATATTAACCGATCATGTTGTCAGCAAAAGGCCAAGCATCCATGGATGATAGGCACTTATGCAAGCATCTGCCAGGGACAACTCTTTCGCAGGGGCCGCGCAGCAACTGAAATGATAAATGCTTAATCGAGTTGTCGGCGAAATAGACGTGGGCTATTTAGCTGTAGAAGTAACATGAGAATAAATTTCAAATATAAAAGAAAATGGTTTTTCTTATCAAATGTCGGCCAGGTCTGGATGCGCCACGTCCGGGCCCCGAACAAACGGGCTGTTTCGGGCTGGCTTTAGGCGGCTTCTCCAGGTGGCCTGTCCCTAGGTTGCAGTGGAGGTCGTGTGCTGCCACTCCACTGCCATTTACCGTCGCTAGCGATCCAATCCGGAAAGATAAGCACAGCCCCAGTACCACCCAACGGGATCAATGACCAAAGACGAGAAAGCTGCGGGACCCATGAATCTTTTCCATTCCATGTCTTGTCTTGTCTTGCCTCGTCTTGCTTTGTTTGCCCACCTTGATCCAGCCCTTGTCTCTTTATAATCGTCGCCCACTCCTCATTCAGAGTCAACCTTCAACTCACATCAACATTACGGATAATCACTCTCGCTTCTTCTTTTTGTCTTTGTTGTTCTTCTATCGTTTATAAGCCAGTAGCGTATCCCATCCCGGTCTTTGTTCGTCGATCTCACTCTCGCTCGTCAAAGTCATATTACATCGTATCCGACACCTAACGACCGTCAAACGATCACACGGCACTGCATTTATCATTTTCCTCCCATCTTGGACTCGTTAGTTCAGGTACTCAACAACGACACTTTACAGACAGTACATCTTTTAACTGAGCTGTGTACTCTTTGTGTCGTCAAGTACTATACGTGTTTGCCTCGCCTTGGCGCCCGTGAGCCTGAACGACAATATTCTTACACCTCGACTGGTCTTTTCCGCTGAGTCGCGCTCTTCTATCTCGAAACCCTCGGGCCACAATCATCATGTACGCGACACGGCTTATCGAGCTACTCCTGGTCGCTCTCTTTATTGCCTGCGTCGCCGAAGCATCATGGATCGATCTCAACAAAATTCACAATGTAGAGCGTCGACTCGTGCGAAGAGCAAGCCCAAGCAAGGCATCAGATGACGCACAAGCAAGCGTCACTGTGCCCGTCGAAGTCTCAGTTACCCAGGCTAACCCTGTGCCCGACACTGCTGTTGCTATTCCTACTGACTCCGCAAATAAACCTACATCTGACGACTCCGCCAAAACCCATGCTGAACCTACCGATAAGGCTTCAAAGGAGGAGCCTACAAAGGCAGCTCCCACTCAGGCTGAGCCTACTGGTAACGACACACCAAAGACAACCGCTGCTGATGCCTCTCCAACCGCTGCTGCTCCTACTACCAAGGCTGCTGAGCAATCCACTGCTGTCCAAACCAAGCCTGTCGAGACCGCAGCTGCCTCTCAGTCTAAGGCTCCAGAAGACACTGCTTCTGAGTCTGCTTCTGCCACGGATGACAACACCCCAGCTCAGTCGACCAAGGCAGCTCCGGCACCAACCAGCACCTCTGTCAGCGGCGGCAAGGGCCAGAGCGACAACGACACTAGTAGCACTGCCAGCGGAAGCGATGGCGACGCTGAGGCTACCAGCGCTACGGATGAAAAGGAGAAGGAGGCCCGAGTCACCGCCAAGCCCGTCACCTCTACTCATATCGCTGTCATCACACGAACCAACAACGATGGTAATCTCGAGACTATGACCACTACGAGCGTGTCCACCTCGACCCCTGGACTGACCTCCGATGGCAACGATAGCTCCTCTGGCATGTCGACCAAGACCCGCAACACTGTTATTGGCGTTGTCGTTGGTATTGGCGGTGCCATTGTCGTTGGTGCTCTCGGTCTCGTTGCCTGGAGGATCTGGGGACGTAAGAAGCAGAACGAGGAGGCTGACGGTCTTATGGATTTCGACGAGTCAAACAGCCGTCCCAGTAGCAACGGTCCTTATCACAGCGTTGAGAAGACCGAATATGGCAGTGTTGGTAGCGCCGGACCCCAACGCAGCCCGTTCCAATCTACACTCGACACCTACCACCAACCAACACCTGTCAACGCCTCATCCAACTTCTAAACATTAGAAGACATACTCTCATATTTTTCTTTGGCGTCGTTGATAAACAAAAAGCATTATTACTATTTCACGCCGATCCCTTTGGAACGGATATCATTTCGGTTATGGGGGCGTTTTGGACACCAATCTCTTGGGGGTCATATAGAAAGTGTTGTACGAATTCGATAATGAAAGTCACGGCTGCGATTGTCTGAAGCAGCGTATATCCCAAGGTCACAAGACCGTATGGTCTTTTGGGACAAAGAAACATTACATTGCATGATTCGGTTTGCTGATCCAGTTTGACTTATCTGGACGTGGCCATGATCACATATCTCACTTTTTCTTTTTTGGAAGTTCCCAGCACACGTTGTGCAACGGTATCATGTATCTAGGAAACCAATTAATAATATCATGTCGAACTTCGCTCATTTGGTGTTTTCTGCCAAGGTGTATGTGATGAGTTTCTGAGCTTGGTAGCTCAATGAAATCACTATCTGTTGACTTGACAGCATCAATATACTGCCTTTTGTAAACTTACATCTGATAGTTCTGTCTAACATCCAGCACTCATGGTCAATACCGAGACAACACAGTTGCAATGTGTTTGTGTATCTCTTCCCTATACGAAGTACATCGAATATTATTAATATTTGGTTAGCTGAAGTATAGGGTACTTGCTGATCTGCTAATCCCTATCTGGTGTTATTTGACCTGACCTTGTTATGTTTTCTAGGTTCCGAAGTGGACAAAAATCTCTAGTGCAGGCCAGTCCAGGGATACGCGAATTGATGATGCATGAATACCTGTAGTAAGCAAAGACTCATCTCATGGAGAGAACAAAGTTTAAGAGTCATAGCGAATCGTATATCTGGTGATGTTTAGGGTAGCCGCTCTCCATTGACAGGCAGAACGATGCTCAAGTACTGCATAACACCATCACAGTCGGTTCTCGATTTTCCTATATGGTAGCCTTGATCATATTATTGTAAACTCGATTTCAAGACGTGCGTGTATTCGTGACAATTATCGTCGATTTTGATAACCAGTTTCCGGACGAATGAAGCCAAGGTATTGTTTTGCAACTACGCGCGGAGGACGTAAAAGGACGCCAATGCCAGTGTTAGCAATACCGTTGATTCAGGCAAAGACAACGACTTCAACGCCTACCCCCTCGAGAGAAGGATGCCCCAGACTCCAAACTCGACCACACCAGGGGGCACATCCCTGCTTAGACTCTAGCAGGCGGCTGTCTGGTTGCTGCCATTGATACAAGAAGAGGAACATGTCATGGCAAAGACCTGCGGAAAGGTATACATCTCAATTAATCGGGGAACGCCTAATCTCATACATCCAGTCCGGCCTGGCGTGCCAGAGGTCATGCCAATACTACCTCATCAGCGGATAGTTCTAAGGGCAGGAAGTCGCCAGCATAACAGGACCGGGACCCAACGTGAACAAACTCCACCGTGCTCAAATCATATTCCATTGTAGTGATGGCCAGTTGCCCAAAAGTTCCATTTCCCATGGTCGTAGCTTGCAATATTCGACGTTGTCATGTTCCAGCGTGTGCATCGTTCGTGAAGACCGAGTAGCCAAAGCAGTCGTTGGGCTATTAGCGGGTAGCCATGACTGGAGAAAGTTAGCATTGCGTTCAAGATATCTGAAACCACAGAATCATACCAGAGGGGACGATGATGATAACAAGTAGGATAATGATGCCGATAATCAGACACATTCGCATCTTCATGTCCTTCCACCACATTTGCTTGCGGACTCTGTTGGCTCCTCGGCGGAAACCCTGCGCCGAGACAGCCAAGTTGTCGGTCTTATCCTGAAGAGCATCGAGGCGCTCACCACGTTGAGAGACCTTGTTAATGTTGTCACGCATCACACCCACAGTGTCGTCAATTTGCTAGTCTTTTTGTTAGCACGTATCCCAGCGCATGTGTCATTCGGGCGCTGGTGTTTCTGTAACGGATGGCGCACAAGTTGGATATGGGCTGAAAGGCCTTGATGTCATCTTTGTCGTAGGCCCATATAACCTCATAATGCATTGACAAGCCGAAACAAATAGCGCTTAGCGTTGTGATTCGCAAAGTGGCGCTATCAAGTCGCCAGGTTGACACCCAGTGGTAGCCGGAACACTACCAGATTGAATGGTTGATGACTCGCCAGCATAGAGCGATAGTATCGCATGTCGTTTGTGAATGGTTGAAAGAGACGTCATCCATCATCGACAGGCTTTGTCGCCAGGTGTCGCAACTTATACCCGCTCAAAAACACCAGCGCAGCACAAAAATGTTCAAAAACAACTTACAGCTTGCAGCGCCTGCGTCCTTGCATTGCCGCCAGCGCCCTGCTGTTGGGCCCCAGCCTGGCCGCTGGGAATGTAAGGGTCGTAGGGGGCTTCCTGCTCAGGCATTTTGATTGTGTTTGATGGGTGTCAAGTCGCTGGAAAATAGCAAAAGGGTATCGATCGTTGTTGCGCGGATAATTGACGATGAACAAGGAAAATTCGGAATCAACAGGTCGTCGTGTCGTGTCGTTGTGATATGCGAAAGGAGGAGGTTGGCGTAACGAGAGGTTGGAGGAGGGAAGTTTGATGGTGAGACGTTGCGCTGGTGCAGGCGAAACGAGTACCAAATGAATGGATGACCAGGTTGCGGGTGAAGGGCGGAGCTTGGGTTTGGGGCGCTGCACTGCACTGGCTGACGAGGCCCGCCGGGGGAACCGGGCTTTGGCTTCAGATGGACTGAAAGTTATGGAAGCCTACGAATACAATGCTAAGCAGTCTGCTATTGGCTTCGTGGCTAAAATACATTAGCTCTAGAGCCTGAAAGCCGAAGAAAGTAACGTGAGCAACACACGCGTTTGTCCCTTGCTTCTATGAAGTGCGTAGCAGGTTCCAACAGGCGGTCGGTTTGAATGCGAATAATTATGCGTGCTCCTCCCTTTGCATTTCTATTTTTGGCAGCATCGGATGCTAACTAAGCCCTGGAAAGTGTCACTGCTGTCCCGAACAAGTTGCTTGTCAATCAAAGTCAAACGTCGATTCATTACTAGCCGTGTCCAACGATGGGCAGTGGGGTTTTGCGCTTTATTAAAGGTATTTCAAGGCAGGTACTGTAACTCAAAGAAGCATTGGTGATGACATGAATACTCATGTGATGTAGTACCCCACAGCTACCAAGCCTAGATGATCGTATTCGTGTTGTCAAGAGCGACAGCCACAGTTGTAACGACAGCCACAGGAGACTTGCCGCCATAGGAGAGGTACATAGGTACCTTACCGGACAAGTTAGGTACCTTAGGTACGCACCTTAGTCAGCATGTACTCTACCTAATGGAAAGGTCCATGTTGGGTACTACCTTAGTATCGATGGAGTAGGTACGTGGTAAGTACTAGTAGAATAATTGGTAATTTCAAGAAATATGATGGACCAAATAACGTGTCCTGAGGTGTCTGATGGGGACGAGATATCGTATATGAGCAAGTGTAGCAGTCTATCCGGATTGCAAAATATACTCAGAGGACTCATATACTGGACCTCTGGCGCGTAATTGGTGCAGCTTGTGTTGCTGAGTCGACGATCCCTTTACGTGAGGGCACTTATTTGCTGGTATTTAGGGAATTTCAGACCAAAGTCAACAAAGTACTGGTAGCTATGATGCCATCAGATTGGTTAGCATTATGCCCAGAGGATATCCAGACCCTCACGTTGTCAAGCTCCGCAGTCTCTTCTTATTGTCTCTTCCCTCAAGTTTTGTTGTTGAAAAGGAGAGGTGAGCGTCCAGTGTGGCGATATGCAGGTCTCTGGCAATCTTGGGTTAGTATTGGAATCGGTAGGTAAGAGTTTCGCTGGGCGATTCGGCCATGAATTTCAATGCGATGGTTTATGCCAGAAAAGCTTACTGCCCAGAGTTGCGAATTTGTTGCCGACTATTTCAAGAACACCTTTGGATTGTAATTGCTGAAGTATGCTTGGATAACTGTGTGATAAGTAGCTGAGGGAGGAAAGGTTTGACGGCTAGGAATTCGCTGAAGGATATGTATTCGTATATCGTGGTGATAGATAGTCGAGTGGTTGCGGTAATCTAGAACATTTGCATTGTATATCAGCGGATTAAAACCTCCAGATCCTGGGGAAATATATCATTCTGTTGTCATAATGATGTAAAGTCGCTCTCACGAGTGATCAATTGAGGGGACTACAGATATGCCAAAGACGGATCGCGACGGGGGTTCTCGGTCCAGCCAATAGACTGCCTCGGTGCTTCCGCTATGGGTGATTTGTTAGAGCTCCTGAACAGGTCTCTTCAGTGGAGAAACCGGGCTGATTGGCTCACCAGGTACATGTTGGGTGACTGAGTGCCCGTTTCAATATTGGACCCATACCTAGTAGGTAGTTGGAGGATCGAGGATCGAAGTCCTTCAGCTGGGCAACAATGTAGTAGGTAGGTTCACGTGAAGGATATGAGTAGTGAGTGCCTACCTGTTCCACAAGTCCGTGCAGCTTAGAGAAAGAATGCGTTCAATTTAGCAATTGTCATTTATTGTGGCTACTATTCGCTCTATGCCTCTAACAGACTCCCGCCTCCGGTTATCTCTAGGTATCTAATAGGCACTGACTGTCGTCCGTCACTAGTCTCCACACGATGTCCAAAAGATACCGCCAGCTTCTCCCTGTCCCCCTTCACGAAAACCCACCTCCCAACTCGCAACCTTCTGCCTCCTCAGGCGACGAGCCACTCAAGCGACAACGAATCGGCACGCAACTTGCATGTAACTCGTGCCGTAAGAGGAAGATCCGTGTAAGCTCTTTGGGCAATTTCTCGGCCCATTTCCCTCTCTTACATGATTTGCTATATAGTGCAATGGAAGAAAACCACTCTGCGAGGCTTGCTGGCGACGAGGCGAGAAAGAACCATGCATTTACGTTGAGAACAAAATCCCCGGCCAGACGAGTAAGGAGACAGAACAGATCCTCGAATTGTTCGATATCATGAAGACGAGACCCGAGGCACAAGCAATTGATGTTCTCCGAATTTTACGATGTCACAACGACCTCGACACGACCATGTCAATGATTCAGCCACGAATAGCACATGTTGCTATCGAACAAGAGCAGACTTCGAAACATACGAGGTTCCTGGGCCTCGAGTCCGAACTGATGGCAAGGCATTCACTTGCTTTCCCAGTACTCCAACCTCTCGAGTCTAATATCCTGAAGTAAGTCGGTTCATTCATAATCATCTGATCACTCGCCATCCAAGCGATAAACCCCCTCTCCACTACGACTTCGACTGATCCAAAACAGAAAACTATTCAACCTCAGTCGGTCATCAACTGTTGACAACGATAACGATACTCCGATGTTGAACGAAAGCCCCAATCCCTTCCCAGCGTACAATCCTACACGAAGCCCTGGACCTGCCTTACGCTTCTGTGACGAGCGATTAGCGAAGTTGAATATCGGCCATTGGTCATCAGTACCCATTCCATCCAACTTGGCTGCCAAGATCATATCGCTATACCTCGAGACTGATCATCCACTCCTGGGCCCCTTTGATCCGACCCTATTCGTGGACGACCTGGTCCACTGTCGCACTCGCTACTGCAGTGAACTGCTAGTCAGCGCCCTCATGTACTGGGGTTGTGTAAGTGGTCCGGATCAATATTATATCAAGAGTTATGCTTAGAGGACAACAGCAAATGTACACGTCGATCGACTCTTCTGCCAAGGAGTTTACGCAACAGTTCTGTGAGGAGGCAGAAAAAAGATGGTCACTGGAAAAATCAACGGATTCTCTATTGACCCTTGCCGCAACACAACTGCTAGGCTTTTCATATATGGGCAATGGAAAGGACCATTATGTCTTGACGTACGTCTCAGAAGTCAACTCCATGGGCACTCGAATGGGACTTTTTGGTGTTGAAACAAGCGTTGCAATTTCAAAGGCAAAACAAGTAAGCCCCGAGCTGCAGAGTGCAACATCACACACTGCTTGGGGCACCTTCAACTGGATAGTGTAAGTTTTGACAAGAAAACATTAAAAAAAAACACTGTTCTAACATCCCTAGACTCATGGCTTTATTTTACCAACAACCTGGCCTCACATATCCCGAACACCCGCCTGTATTGCCTATACCGGGCCACGTATGGCACAACACTCCCGACGACAGCCCCGAGTCCATTCAGCAAGCCTTGCTGCAAACGTACATGGGCGACACGTTTCCAATACTATGTCGATTTTGGAGAATAATGCATGAGGTAACATTGAAATATTATCGTGATCAGCCTTTTCCTCGTACGGGTCTCAATAGCCACATCACCCTTGCTTTTGCCGAATACAAGTATCGAGAACTTATAGCCTGGGCCGAGACGCTACCTGCATCTATGGTGCGATCGGAACAAAGTCCCCATCATGTTTTGGTATTCCAGTATGTTCCCGCCCTTCAGCTAGATCCCCTTCTGAAATTTCTTTTTTGGCAATATCTGATTTGGGATACAGCATGTGGTTCCACGTCGCTATTCTCTGTATTTTGCGTCCATTTACTGTTCGGGCGAGATATTCTTCTAAACCTCTGAGGTTGAAAACGTTTCCTTGCAAGCGGAGTTCTCCTGACGCTGCTTATAAAGCATCGGTGAATCAGCTTAAACGTCTTATGGTGGTGTATCGGGAGAGCCATGTATGCTCGTCTTACTCGATGTTATGGCACACCGCATTGATACAGACTGCAAATGCAATTTTGGGCGACAAAAAAGACACTGCCTGGCGCTTCTACCTCTACTTCTGTGTCCAAACCTACGGAGATCTACGGCGGTCTTTCACTTTTGCTGAAACGACTGGCCGAAGTCTATTGTCCATGGCACTTGACCAAGGAGATCTTTCAGCGGATGAAGCTCGAAAACTGATGGGGCAGTTTGAAGAAAACAGATTGAGTGGCCCGACGGAAGATATAAGGGCTACATTTATGGCCGATTTAAATCTCGCAATGACAGATCCTGGAACAGCAAGTGTCGAAAGCTTGTCGGACAGGTTTGAAGACATAGCCCTATTCCGAGAGTTCACGAATGGAGGCGACTCGGGCGAGGACGAGCCAATGGAATCAGATGACAACGCTTGGGATACCTTGTTAGAAGCATGAGTGTGACTTACACAGGCGAGTCTCATCACACTAGCTACCCTCAGAAGCTTTCGCAAGAGAGTTGGAAACAGCGATCCGACAATCCAAGTGACTACGAATGCATAGTCAAGCTAGTGAACAAAAAGGATCTACGGGTTCATCGGCATCGATCATATTGGCCATAACAGCGCTGCTTATTCTCCGAACCCTTATGCGTGGTAGCCCTAACGTCAACATAGCAACTGGTCCACTCTAGACCACTGATAGGTTTCGTATCCCAGTAGAGTATGTCTCTCGCAAGATCGCCCCGGCTCGTACTCTTCACAGATGCCTCCTCATATTGTACCAAGCCACGCCTTTGTACTACACGAGATTTGAAGTAACAAGGAGATTTGCCATCCCGTTACAAAAGTTTATTTACCTCATCACCAGGGAGATTGGGACAGTTGTGGGATAGCATCATAGACGATATAATCCTATGTCCTACAATTGTGTCAAGTTGGAGCTGTCAGGAGTGGAATAAGAATCAAAATACCAGAGTATATTGATGATTCGTCTGATGTTTATCTGTTTGTAATCAGACCAGCGGGTCCACGGCTGGTGCGGTATAACCTGCAGCTGCCCTGCCTGTCTATGCGTGGCGTCGATACAGACCCACGTTGATGGATATATCAGGTACAGAACGGAGTTGGATTGTTTCACGCTGGAGCTGTCTCGCCAACGGCGGTTTGGCAGAGGTAATCGCCCCTGAACTATTGATGGAATATACAACGTGTGTTCTCAAGTCTTTTGTAGGTCAGGTCAGACACAGCACCTTTGACGGGGGAGATACGAGAAACTTGACCGTGGATACAAGGAAGCCCCATCATCGATGTCAGCACATATCCCAAGGACCAGGGCGCTTTTGCCATGATCGAGCCCGGTAAAAGTATGCTCAAACAAAGTATTCATTTAGAAGTATATTCTGAAGACATTGTTTGCATGTCTGTTTACTGGACTTGGCTGCCGAACTACCGAGACTGTCTTTATAACCGTGAAATATCTCTTGTTACTGTTTCATTCAGTACGAATCGAACCTAGCCCTTCTGGGTTTGACTGCTACTGATCTTTTCCGCTAACTTAGTTAGCTTCGTCGTATCGATGAGGCTTGAGATAGGTAGTGTGGAGCTCGAGGCGTTCCGGTGGAGTCTCCGGAATATGGGGGTCACTATTCTCTCGTATTTGGGACAACCATTTATTTGTTTGCCGTCGCCGCGACTTCCTCGTGGCACAAAGAATGGCATGACGCGAACAATTGAAAGATATGAGAGAATGTTACTCCCGGTAGGGCTCTTTCAAATACAATTTAGCGTTAGCAAAAGAAACCACCCATGCCAAGTAGGCTGTATACCTATGAACCGAGCTTTTGCTACACGAGCGAGCAATTTGCAGTCGCTCGGACTCCCTGATATGCATGCATCTGCAGTTCTGTTTCTTCCTCTTGCTTGATTTGGTCAATTGACTTCCATGACATGCGTACATCCGTCTCCGATTCATCCCCACTCAGCTTGGCTTATATTACCCGACCTCCAGCTTTTAAAGTTCCATGCACTAAGATGCAGTTTGCGCTGCAGTAAGCACACCTAAATCATCTCTAGCTCCTCCCCTACCCCCTCCACCA